>JAMPIV010005668.1:0-55000 GCA_024509875.1 Oreohelix idahoensis
AGTCCTTGCGTCCTTCTTTTTGGCCATTCGTGAATAAAGACATCCGAATTTATTGCCGATCTTGCAAAATTTGTCAAGAGGTCAAGTCTAGGGGTCCGAGACATGCTGCTCCTATTCAGGCTGCAGATATTCCGATTCGGCCGTTTCAGAAAATGGCTATAGACATCATTGGTCCGTTCAAGATTAAGTCAGCCAGAGGACACCAATTTATCCTCACTTGCGTGGACATGTGCACGCGTTGGCCAGAGGCTATTCCTCTGAAGAGCATATCAACTGTCGATATCGCTGATGCTCTTTGGCTCGTATTTTCTCGTCTGGGATTCCCCGGAGAAATACTGTCGGATCACGGCACTCAGTTAATTTCGGACGTTATGTCTCAGGTAATGGCTACGCTAGACATTAAAAGGTCTCTCAGTAGTATTTATCATCCAATGTCCAATGGATTGGTAGAACGTCTTAACAGGACACTAAAGAACTTACTTGGCAAGATAACGGAGGATCATCTTGAAGATTGGGACAGGGTTTTACCTGCAGTCCTCTTTGCCTATAGAGAGGTTCCCAACGAGCATACAGGGTTTTCTCCTTTCGAACTTGTCTTTGGCGCGCAACCGCGCGGGCCGATGTCCTTGTTACACGATTTGATAACTTCCGATAATATTGACGATGATACACAATCGTCATATGAATATGTCATAGCTCTTAGAGAAAAGATTATCGAATCGTGCAGGTTAGCAACTTCATCTTCCGAATTTGCGAAAAAGCTAGGCGATTTGCTAACAAGAAAAGACGCCTACGTCAACTTTGTCCTGGAGACAAAGCATATGTCTTACTGCCCTCAAGAGAGAATAGACTTCTCATTTCATGGAAAGGTCCATACACTATAGTCTCAAAAATTTCCGATGTCGACTATATTGTCGATGTGGATGGAAGGCATAAAACCTTCCATATAAATATGCTAACAGAGTTTATTGAACGTCCAGACTATTTGCAGCCTATTTTCCAGGCGACGGACGACTCTCCAGTCCAACATGGTCACATCTCATCCCTGTCCGTTATACAGGATGAGGAAACTATTTTTTCTGACGTGAACTTACCTCTTCCTGCGATTCCACTTACTTCAACGGAATCGTGGAGAGACGTTACAGTCTCTTCCAACTTGTCTTTTGAGGAACAGCGTCAAGTATCCTCTACGTTACAATCATATCAGGATGTCCTTACCGACATTCCTGGACACACAGATGTCATAGAACATGACATCATACTTACTGATCGTAATCCGATCAGAGTAAGACCATACCCAATACCTATTCATTTTCAAGCACAAGTCGAGAAAGAATTGGATGAAATGATTCAACTACAAATAATTGAACCATCCACTTCAGCTTATTCTTCGTCGATAGTTATTGTTCGAAAGAAAGACAATAACATACGTCTTTGCGTTGACTATCGCAAATTAAATCAAGTTACGAAGTTCGATGCTGAACCTATGCCGTTATTAGATGATCTACTTATTAGACTTTCTAAAGCTAAATTCTTTACTAAACTAGACTTGTCGAAAGGTTATTGGCAAGTCCCACTGACGGAACACGCCAAACCTCTCACTGCTTTTTCGACACCTAGGGGTCTGTTTCAATGGAATTTTATGCCTTTCGGGCTTATGAACGCCCCAGCGACTTTCGTGCGCATGATGCGACGAATTCTATCAGATCGTGCAGATGTCATTGCATATTTAGACGACATCTGTCTTTTCAGCGATACTTGGGAAGAACACTATTTGGGTCTAAAGGAATTGCTATCTACTCTACGTGAGCATAGTTTGACTGCTAAACCCTCTAAAGCTTTTGTTGGGTTTAGTGAAATTTCCTTCCTAGGTCATCGAGTTGGTCATGGTCTGTTGAAGACAGAGGACCAAAACATTTCAAAGATATTAAATATCTCGGTTCCGAAGACGAAAAAGCAAGTGCGTAGTTGTAGTGGTGTTGATGGTATTGTATGATGGTGATATTACTAAATGTAATTGTATGAGGCCAGCTGTGAAGGCTCCTGAGATAAAATGTAGTTGAGAATTGTCAGAAGGCCTTTCTTGCTACCACTACGACCTCACACTTAATTTTTTTTAATGAATGTGGCTACGTAAAGTGTCTAGGGTTATGATATGTAGTGTGGTGTAATAGGTTATAGATATACCCACAGATATTTAACAAGACTAATAATATTAATAAATGTTAAAATACACTGAACTAACTCACGTGTGTAAAATTTTTTGATAGAATTATATTACATTTATTTTGTTCTGGATCAATTTTTTAGGTTGACCAGAACTTAAAAGGATTTAGAGATTATGAAAGAAATGCATGGAATATTATATCATAAATGCAATAGTGTACATATATATGTACTATACTAGTTAGTTTTATTAAAATGTTCTAGTAGTCATCTACTTGGGAGGATAGTTAATGTTTGTGCTGTTGGGGTGGCCTCATCACACCTGTCTATATTGACTACACAGTGTCCAGAAAAATGGTGGGAATTTTTATGGGGATATTAGTAACTACAAAGCGTTGGTGAATGTCCAGCAGACCAGAGGCTCACTCATCTTGTAGTTGTAGCTCTGGTGCTGAAATCAGGTGGTCCCACCTCTCCGTGCTGGCGGGTAATAATGGTGGTCTCTGTCACAAGTACTGCACGGATACACTCGAGTAAAGTCACCAACTGAATAGACACTGCTTTGTTGACAACAGAAACTCACAGCTCTGCAATCAAAGTATGGGCCATGTGTCAAAATCTATTCTCTACCCACGTCTGGACACAACACTGACACAACAACCACATCATACAGACAGGTCAGATCTCTCTGACCAAACAGCACATTTACCATGGTGGTTTTACATCAGATAGATCCTCCCAGACTATAGATTCTGAAAAATATTTATTAGTTTTCTGCCCTAAAAGAGGATAGGTAATATGTTTCATTATTCTCAACACTTGATCTGTCTTGCCTAACCCTTGCTGGAGTTTATGTACATTGTTGGTCCCTAGACCCTGACTAGGGCGGGGGGTCTAGAGCAAATCCCTACTTGTTTGTAAGGCTAGATTTCGATATGGCAGTATCAAATCACTCGAACATGAAACAATATTCAAAATATACAAAGAAATAATTTCAGTCTTACCAGATTATGAATAAATAACACAGAATTGCTAGCAAAACTCAGCTGAGCTGCTGGCTATAGTATGGCGTCCCTAAATTTATTTCACTTTCTTTCATATGGAAATCACCACACTTTAAAATCTGTGTCTATCACTGAACAACTATTGAAGAATGGCCCCACTTTCGCTCTGAGCGCTAATAATATGATTGTCTGTGGCCAATCACTGCCTAGGTTTATTTTAAATTCAAATTTCCTACCCTAAAGTCATTTCAGTCATGCTTCAGTCAAGTATGGATGGTTATCTGTTAGTCTGTCCGTCTCTACTTGTGTTTCTACAAAATGTACTTGATTTTTGAACCAACCTTTCTCTCCCCTCCAAAATTTTGTCGTTAAAAGTTATTTTTAGACACAGCCACCACAATATCCCGTCTCGTCCATACTAAGTAGATTTGAACACCTGCGTCTCGAGGTCGTGTTTTTTTTTTTTTTTTGCAAATAGCGACACTTTTAGATTCAATACAGTCTGTCGATGATGTGACTACACTGTCTTTTGTCATTATCTTCAATATTATCTATCCGTTTGTAAAATTAAGAACATATTAGTTCACTGCTCAGAATGCGCCATCCGGCCAGCTAATTTTTATATTCCTAACATTAATATTAAGAAAAAAGTACTTTTTAAATTTTGTAATGTTTCGAACATCTGCGTTTAGCCGCTGAATTCAAATCAAGGGCTTGGTATCGCAAAAGCGTCCATTCCGTACCTCGTGTCAATTTGGGGGACGTGACTTTTTACTTTCCTCCATCCCCCCCAATTGCGTCTCCTTAGCCTTTCTAGTCTCACGCAATCTTTCCAGTCATATTTTTTCCTTTTTATCCGCCGTTCCCCGCCTGTCTAGCAAGTCAATTTTTATGGAGGGTGATGACCCGCGGTCTGGGCGATCATGTACATCAGCAGCCTACGCATTATGTTTTTATCCTTAAATGTTATCTTTGGAGGTATTTTACCGTTGTATCTCTGTCAATTTCACTACAGTAGTCTCTTGGGATTGATACAATTCTATGGAAGATTCATTGAGAATCTGTCCTCCATTATGGCACCACTTTCAACGTTATTGAAAAAAGGTTCTCCTAATATGGTGCGGTGGTCCCAAGAATGCCAATCTTCATTGGATCAGGTTAAGAATTTGTTCTCATCTCATCCTATCTTAAGACTACCAACGATGGATAAGACTTTTGTCCTTCGTAGTGATGCCTCTTCCACTGGGATTGGAGCGGCACTAATGCAGGAATATTCAGGAACTCTGCATCCTGTAATGTATATTTCTAGGAAGCTAAATGCGGCAGAAAGGAATTACTCGGTTTTGGACCGTGAATTGTTGGCTATGGTTTGGTCCATTCTTAAGCTACAAAGGGTCCTTCTGGGCGCGCATTTCTTTATGGAAACCGACCAAAAAGCTCTTACGGCTATGCAAAGTAAGGATTTGAAGAGCTCGAGATCTACTCGTTATGCTATTGCTCTTCAGCCTTTCCATTTCACGGTGCGAGCTATCCGTGGTTCGGATAATGTGATGGCGGACATATTGTCTAGATGCCCACATGATTCCAGTTAAATCTTGTGTCCTAGTTTTTCCTGATATACTTTCAGACTTAGGTCTGTCCTTAATATCATAATATGTTGTAATACAAATGTATTTGGATGATGTTTAGATAATTTAACAAATTTCATTTTGTCCATCCATCAGTGATATGTTGCTAAAATAGCATTGACATTTGTATATTGCTATGATTATATTATTTAGTAATGTTTGATATATGATTGGTATTGCCAGCAACTTAGGTTTCTTGAATGGTATCCCTTAGTTTGTTTGGCTTAAAGGAAATATTTTCTCCTATGTTGAGAGATGATTTGTATTCTCTTCAGACGCCTTATTTATGCGTCTATTGTACCTGATATTAGGTTCAGATTTTGCATGAGCACAGAAGTGATACTGGTGCTATCTTGCTCATGGACATATTTAAAAAAAAAAAAATTGCATTTTTTTTTTACAGGGGGGGTGGTAGTAATGTTGCTGTCATTTTCGACGGAGTCATCTGTCAAGTTATTTGCTTATGTTTGTATCATAAGTATAATTGTGTCTTTACCTGCGATGTCAGGTTGATTAGGGGTTGTCTTCCCTTGTTTATTCATTCATTGTGTTTTACCTTTAGGGTCAGAGGTTGACAGTTCGGCGTAGGCCTATGGGAAGGTTTTTTAAGCGGGAGAGAGTTATACTTCCGGCAAGCCGGGAAGGTCCTGTTTTTCTGAAGGGACCAAGAGTCCATTGTTTTTCGGGGAGAATCTTCGAAGTAACTGCTATGGCAGTTTTCCCCAGTGAATCTCTGTGCGTCGGGATGACGACAGAATTCCTTGTTATGTTCTGAGGATTCATTTTCCAGGTAATACCGACCTTTATGCATTATTACGCTTTTCGGTGGCAGAACATGTAAAAGGATTACTTAGTGTGAACTGCAGCTCACCGATCCTATATATTTCAGAACTTATATATTTGTGCTCGAGGTAGCCATCCAAGACTGTTAGTCTTTATATTGTCCAGAAATCCAGTGACGAAGATATATTGTGGGAACCGCAGATTGGCGGGATTTATGTCTACAATAAGCATTACTGCAGGGTTGATGATAACCTATTTAACAGAAGTACACAGCCGACGTCAGAACGAGGCCTGTGCTTTCGGCTATTATACTACAGCCTGATAATGTGCAATTGGCGGGGAATGCCAAGTTGCACCTATGTGTCAAAGTGACTAAGGCATCTGACGCGTTTAGTCAGAGATGCCAAGGGCGACGCTACGAACTGTCATTATTGAAGAACTTTGCTGTTGACCATGCACATCTATTCCGATGTTTACCTTTTTGAATGCCAAACGTATACCTATCGATTTCCGGTCAGCATGACCTTGTTACACTGACTGTTCCTGTTGATACTATGTGTGTTCTCGTCATTAAATGTTTTGAAACATGCCTGCAGTGTCCAAGCATCCTTGATTACTGCATGTGAGAGTATGGGTTGCAGGGTCTACATCTATACGAGCCTAAACACATTCGCGCCTTCATTCGCACCCACACCCAATTCATCATACGCTCGCACTACACATCTAACAACAAGTATACTGTCTTGGGCCAGTGATCACCTCAACAAGAGAAAAAGACAGTTACAAGCAGCAAACGCTTTTTTTTAACAACTAGTTTGGTTGAATCAATGGATCACAATACATCAGACATCTTTGTCACTAATCGGGTTTAGTTTAGGGTAAAGATTAGCTATATGGGCTGTTTTTGTTTTTTGTTTTTTTTTTGGCCCTAAAACACAGTGGGAAAAGAATTGGCTAAGATGTGAATTCAGACACTCAAGAAGCACCACCCTTTCTAAAACCATTCTGATATATGAAAAATTATATTCATATAAACAGAAATTCCGTTATAGCAGTATACTACTAGTAGAATAAATATATTTCGAATGGAAATAAGTTCACTTCGCAAACACACTGACACACACACACACACGGCGGGCGAGGGAGAGAGAGAGAGACAGAGACAGAACAGAGAGAGAAAGAGAGATAAATATGCAATAATTTGAAGCAACGGTATCTAAAGAATCATATATAAAGGCAAACATAAATATAGAGTATTGTAATGTTTTCTTTGTTACTGTAGGTTGGCACCCGACTCTGCTTTTGAGTCAGGGAAAGCTAAAGCAGAGAGGACGGAAACTTGTCACCCCTCCCACACCTCATAAAACTGGTCCTCGCATAATGACGTCTCTAACACTTCACTCCCCTACGGCACTATCTACTATGGCACCACATTTACCTTTTATTTTTTGTCTTAATTAGGCTTTTATCTAAGTTTTCTTAAGACACGGGCCGTTTATTTCAGACATATTGTCCTTCCTTTGTATTGATGCAGGTTTTCAAAATAAAGCCACCATTTTATCTTAACAATTGACCTTTGATTACCATACCACTAGAAATATTGAGAAATGTCTGGTTGTCTTGTCAGCCGTAGACTCAGTGAAAACCCCAGACTGAATTTAAAGTCAGGTGATCAATGAATCGAACTTTCTACTCCACCTACTACCAAAGTGCGATTGTCTGATTTGAAAACGCTGGCACGCGACATGCCAAGGCTGAGTACTTGCTCACACGAATACGGTCTGCAGAGTCTCA
Source organism: Oreohelix idahoensis (assembly GCA_024509875.1). Taxonomy (NCBI): domain Eukaryota; kingdom Metazoa; phylum Mollusca; class Gastropoda; order Stylommatophora; family Oreohelicidae; genus Oreohelix; species Oreohelix idahoensis. Next base: position 7,376 of record JAMPIV010005668.1, read on the forward strand.
TGAATGTTTTATGTTCGTGAGTGCACACTCTCCATTAGCCGAGGTCGTTGCGAGGACAAGTAGCCAGTATTGTGGCTCCCACAGGCGATATCCATGAGTTAATATGAATATATGATGACAGACAAAGATATTATCTATGATTATCTATCTATCTATCTATCTATCTATCTATCTATCTATCTATCTATCTATCTATCTATCTATCTATCTATCTATCTATCTATCTATCTATCTATCTATCTATCTTTCTATCTATCTATCTAACTATCTATCTAGCTATCTATCTATCTATCCATCTATCTAGCTTTATGTATGTCTTGTCTGTCTGTCAGTCCGTCTGTCTGTTTATATATGTATGTTTATCTCCCTGCATGTCTGTCAGTCCTTCTGGCTGTCTATATATCTATCTGTCTGCCTGCCTGTCTAATTTACCTACTGGTCATCTGTGTGGCTATTACTAAATCTGTTTCTGGTTGAGAGGAATTTACTCTTTATTTACATTTCAAATCGCTGTACTCCGTTTCCTTACGAACCACTCTGAAATTAAATAAGACGTTTCATCAGGCAGCCATCTTTGTCTTGTCTTCGTGGCCGTCTCATCATTTCTATAAAATATTTACGCTGACTGCAGTTATGCTGTGAGAATAATTACTTCTCGCGGTTATGATCTTCATTTAACGGAGTTCACTTATTTTTGAGTGGCAAATTGTGCTCTGATATAACCAACGGACTAAGTCTAGTGGAATGGAAGGTGGCTCTTCACAACGAGGCAAAATTCTCAAGGAAAAAACTGAACAGCAAAAAATAAATGTCTGGACAAAACATCCAAAGACATATAACAAAGAACTTTCAGAAGGAAGAAGGTCCGTGGGAGTCTTTAAGGAGACAAAGAGAAAAGAGGACTATTGCTGCCTCTGGCATGTCGTAAGAGACCACTAACATATGAGGTTGGGCATGACTCAGGTGCTGTGAAGATCTACATCAGGCACACTACTTCGCACACTCTCTTAAGATCTACCATGAAAAAAATCATGTTTGCAATTTGAGATTGAAAATCCGGTTCAACATTACATGACCAGTTTTAAAATATCTCTTAACATTACTTTCCTTTACAACAGTAAATACATAATTTCTCATTCGCTTCAGTGAAAAATAATTGTAATATTCCCATTCACAACGAAATGATAGCTTTCTCCTAAGTTACAGACCGCAAGATCTTTTATGTTTGGACATGCGCCCTAATATAACCAACAGACCCTGTGTCCAGGTGGAAAGTGGCGCGCCTCGCCTAAACGATGCAAAATATTTATTTTTAAGAAAAGGTTTCTACTGTTTGTTTGCAACTAATTCTGTCAATTTTTTTAAATATGTATTTTAAAATTTTATCAGAGGCTTGCGTAGAAAACTCGTCACAAAACATAATAACATCAAACACGCCACAAAACATAATAACATCAAACATGTCACAAAACAAAATAACATCAAACATTTTACAAAACAAAATAACATCAAACGTGTTACAAAACATAATAACATCAAACATGTCAAAAACACAATAACATCAAACACGTCACAAAATATAATAACATCAAACACGTCACAAAACATAACAACATCAAATACGTCACAAATCAAAATAATATCAAAAATGTTACAAAACCAAAAAACATCAAACATGTCACGAAATATAATAACATCAAACATGTTACAAAATATAATCACATGAAACACGTCACAAAACAAAATGACATCAAACACGTCACAAAACAAAATAACATCAAACACGTCACAACACGAAATAACATCAGACACGTTACAAAACATAGTAACATCAAACACGTCGTACCCAAATTACTTGTAAGTCCAAACAATAATAAACTGTATCTTTACCTTCTATTGGAGGGGCCTCTTTTATTTTTTTTTTTTTTTTTTTTTTTGTCAACAGAGCAAAAAAAAATTCAGACTAAATAATATTTTAGGAATAAAGTGAACTTTAATAAGCTAGCTCGTGGATTTTCATTCAGAACATGGAAAAAGTAACTTTAATCCTCGATAAAGCGCGATTTTAAATGCAGACCGGGAATGTGGGTCTGAAGTTTCTCTAGCCTGAAAAGTCTTCAATTATTCCCCCTTCATCACCTAAAGATCTACCAAAATCCCCTGGGATCTACCTGTAGATCGGTATTGACAGGTTACTTCCTGCTCTAATAGGTGTGATCTGTAACAGAGGCGGATCTACTATGAAGCTAATGGAGCTTGAGCTTCAGGGTCCCCAAGTCCAATACGTTTCCTTCCCATTCTCCAACAATTTATTTTTAAATAAAAGAGGCCCCTTCAATAGTTCAAGCTTCAGGGCCCCCAAGATGAAGGTCCGCCACTAATCTGTAATAAAATAATCAGAGCTGTAGAGTTCAACGTTACACAAATTGTAACATGTATTTAACATGGGAGTGAACGGACATAGACATCTTATATTGTAACAAGACAAAGGACAAAAAAAGAACTACCTTCCGACCACTAGGTCTTCGTCTGGGATAAAAGAACAAAAACAGTAAAGAAAATAATATGAAAACCAATCTACATGCATAATACAATAACATAAATGATGGTAAAGGTAGTATCATAGCAGATACTGTCTTAGGGGACTGAAGTGTTAGAGACATCACTTTACTAGTTCTCAGCTTTGAGTTGTGGGTTGACTGATTGCCTTCTCCGCTGACTGTGCCTTCCGTAACTCAGGAGCAGAGACATGTACCCATTTACATCTGTGTAAGCTGCAGCGTGACACATCATGGTTTCGAACCAGATATCTTTGCTTTCGAGAAGCAAGCGCTCTAGCCACTCTGCCACTCGAAACCCAACAACAAATGATACAAGCCGTAAATAGAAATCTATCTGGTGAAACCCATCAACAAAAGATACAAGCCGTAAATAGAAATCTATCTGGTGAAACCCAACAACAAATGATACAAGCCGTAAATAAAATCTATCTGGTGAAACCCAACAACAAATGATAAAACCCAACAACAAATGATACAAGCCGTAAATAGAAATCTATCTGGTGAAACCCAACAACAAATGATACAAGCCATAAATAGAAATCTATCTGGTGAAACCCAACAACAAATGATACAAGCCGTAAATAGAAATCTATCTGGTGAAACCCAACAACAAATGATAAAACCCAACAACAAATGATACAAGCCGTAAATAGAAATCTATCTGGTGAAACCCAACAACAAATGATACAAGCCGTAAATAGAAATCTATCTGGTGAAACCCAACAACAAATGATACAAGCCGTAAATAGAAATTTATCTGGTGAAACCCAACAACAAATGATACAAGCCGTAAATAGAAATCTATCTGGTAAAACCCAATGAGACATGCCGCGGGGACACGAAGGCAACATCTTCTTCTTCATCTTTGGTCCTTGGCTGTTGAGTGACTTAGCAATCAGTGACCATCACGCCTGGTGGCGTCTTTTAGGGCAGCAACAAATTGTCCCCACTTTGCTCGGTCGGCAGCCATTCTTCGTGTGCTGTTCCAGGTCTGGTTTATGTTTAGCATCTCTGCCTCCACAGTTCTCCGCCAGGTGACTTTTGGCCGTCCTTGCTTTCGCTTTCCTTTGGAGTCCATAACATGGCAGTTCTGGTGATGGTGTCATGTTGCCTCCTGAGGATGTGGCCAGCCTAATTCCAGCGTCTACCTGCTGTGATGGTGCGCTTGTCTTCTTGGTGGCTTAATTACGTCACCGGATATTATTTTCCCGTTTCCAAAACCTTCTATATGGTTTGGTTTATCTAGTTTCATACAGTTGCTACGCAAATTCCATTGTACGTTTCTAATTCATTCTCAAACTTTCGGAATGTAGGAGGAAATGTGAGTTGTTTTTCTTAATTGTACACCAACATTTTAACCCCACTCTGTCTTTCGACTGTGCCTAAAATACAAAACTCAACAATCTGCCACACTGACAGGAGAGTAGTTCCTGTCCATTTGTTGCAGTCAATGAAGTCACCTTTCTTTGGCAATTTGACAATTATTCCTTTGTTCCACTCCACTGGTGTTGTCACTGTTTGCCAGATTTGTGCAAATAGTGATTCGAATAGCTCTGCTGCTAATACAGGATCAGTTTTAAATAGCTCTGTATTTAGATTGTCAAAGCTTGGAGCTTTTCCATTCTTTAACCCTTTGACAGCTGCGATGATTTCTTGCCTGCGTGGAATATCTGTATTTATATCAAAATCATTTTCACCTTCTGGAATGTTCCGTAGGGACTAGAGATGCTTTATTTAGTGTTTCTCTGAAGTGTTCTGTCCATCTTGCTTCTTGCCCCTATTCTGTGGGGATGAGATTTCCGTTCTTGTCTCGCACTTGTGTAATGTTGTTTGAGCCCCGCTTCCCACTGATTGCTTTTGTTAATTTGTGCCCCGGGTTTTGTTCATTTGCTGTCTAGCTTTTTTACTTCTTTATTTCTCAGAGTGCCTGAAACATACCTTTATTTGTGTGATATTTATTTATTTACTGTTTACATGCCTCAGCTTTCCCCTCTTTATTTGTTTAAATGTTTATACAATATCAAACCTACCCTCTGTCCTGTACTTATCTCATTCTTCTATTATTTACTAGACGCAGTATGAAGGTCTTTATCTTATGTAATCTGACCTATACTGTATAATAGGGGGACAACAGAAGTGATTCCGCCATTAATTAGGCTGGATCGCCCTAGGTACATATCCGGTGCTTTGTGTTCCGGATCGCGCTAATGACTGTATAAGTCTAAAGTACTGTAGAAGTCGCGTGTAGAAGATGTGATTGGTGGATGATCAATGTTGCAAACGTCTTGCTTGAAACGCTACACAGGCTATTATAATTAGGTGTGCTGTTCTGTCACTGTCTGGAATGTTTGAAGTGGGTGTGTGTTGGTTCAGTCACTCACACCACAGTAACGCACGTAGGAGTCATGGAGCGTTGAAACGACTAGTGACGTTTAGTAAACAGTTTATTACGCCACAATACAATCATGTTGACATCAAAGACACAGCTCAATTACTCCATAGAGCTCATACAACAAAATGTCTCAGCGCTATTCCTTCAAACAGATATGGCAGTGCTAATAATATATGGCCTCAAAATAACAAAATATCCACCAGTACACACACAGCGAAAAACACTGCTAGACATCTTCCCAGTACACTGCGCAGGCACACACTGTCACGAGAGTCGGCTGTTCAAACACAGCTCAGTCAATAACACATGCGCGGGCTAGCCGCGAGAGACAATCGCTCACAGCTCAAAACAACTCAGAATAAATTCATCTCAGCACTTGCGATGATTAGCGTTCACCACGCCTTCTGTACTTTCTGTCTCTCGAAACTTCGAGAAGACTCCCGTATCATATTTTTTAAACACATCATCGGCTAATCAGCACTCAAGCGTCATAACCCAAAAATCCAACCTGTCCAACAAGTATTTTAAGGTTTACCTCCCCAGGACTAAGACATGACTTTAACATCTACGAAGCACTATTTCTGTTGTGCCTAGTTGGCAGAGAGGATAGTGTGATTCGCTTCCGTAGCTAGGCGATGGTGCCGTTTGGAAGGTCCTGGATTCGATTCTCCAGTAAGCCACTTGCTTCTGTTGTCAAGTTTTCTACTTCTTTATTTCCCACGAGTCCCTGAAACATACCTTTATGTGTGTAATATTTATTTATTTGTTCATTCTTCAGTACTGCCTCTTCTGCCTGACTTGCAAGGTTATTGTGAAGTGATTGTCTCCCCTGCCCCGCAGTAGTGGTCGAACAATGGCCAAACGTAGAATATGATGATGAGGGTCTTCAAAGGTATCAATCTTTTTTCAAGATTACTCTTGGCAGAGATATAAATATGATGTCTGTAGGGTTACATTCTTCTAATCTTAGATTTCAAGTCTAGTCCTATGGCCTGTCATATATTTGGATTATAATATTCTGTGTTCCTGGCTGTCTATGTGTTCTCGACGGAACTGGAAGTCAGTGAAGTAGTCTTACAACGCTGTAGCAAATAAGCAAAATTTACCTCCTACGAACCCAGATTGCTACTTTGAGGAGAAATCCAGTCAGGAGCAGTCTATGTTAGCATCTCAATTTTCGAGCTAATTGCAAATAAGTGTCTGACTTTGGTAGCTGTCTATTCCACCACTACCCTCATCTCATGTAGAACATTACTGCATGACAACATACGATATTGCCCTTTACGTGTGATTTTCAAACTCTATTACCATATAAGGTCTTGCTACTTCCGTGGGTATTTGTCATGTTTACAAAATCACTACTTCACAGATCTATCACTGACAATTTTTTCCAAGATGTTATTTTCTTGTGGTTGATTATCACAACAAAGTCCATCTGCCGGAAGTATTACATCACTGTCCATGTCTTAATGTTTAAGCAGATTGTCATCCATATTGTAATACTGAGACAACATGGTGGGTGGCAGTTATCTGCAACCCATGTTCTCATATCAAAAGTTTGTTAAATAACTTCGCCGAAAAAACGTCTGGGTTTTCACCCTGTGCCATCTTGTGCAAAAGTAATCCACGCTTATCTTTCTTTTGCCATCCTTGTCTACCGCCAGCCTTGCTTGCAATAAGGCAAACGTAACCCTTCTCGCTGCTTCAGACAATTTACTGTTGGCCCGGAAGATATTATGTAACGTAAACAAACAACTTCGCTCTGCACAAACAAGTCACCGCTGTTTCAAAACAGGTCAAGCTCTCAGGTTATAGTAATAGTAAGGGAGTGACGAAGTAGGACAAGATATAATAAGATGACCGTGAGGATGAAAGCGTTAGCAATGAATACCGGAAGAATTAACACGCAAATGGAAAGGTAGGTAATACTGCCTGAGAGGAGTAAAGACCCCCAACCCCTAAAAAAAGAGAACGAGCGTATTTAATGACAGTTATCTATGAATTTCAGTTTGTCAGCTCGGTTTTGACGTTTTATTTTCTTGCTCAGCGGACTGCACTGTTCACTATATATTTCCTTCAGCCTAGGGGACTATCTGTTTCTGTTTTCGTAACGTGCGTAATTTGTTTCCTTGACATGGGTGTCAGCTTTGTGCTAAAACACCCAACCTGGAGGACCAGGATGATAGCTTGTATCTGACACCTATCCATGCAGACCTGTCCAGCTTGGTGTCACATAATTATTGGGTCGATCTCTTTTCCTCTCCGGCAGTATTTAGTAACATTTTGTGTGTGTACTAAATCACTCGCAATTTCCGTGGTCAGCCCATTTCTTTCTCTACTATCAAGCATAGAGTAGATATTTTCTTATCAATTTTACACTCCCTTCAGTGATAATTGAACATGTTTGCTTTACGATTCTCGGCTTTGCTAAGACTAACGCAGGTAAAACCAAGATGGCCCGGTCAATATTCGTATAGTAAACGCGTGTCATGTTTACCTAGGAGTGCCCCGCGATCAATTATCGACCTATCGGCATGCACTCGGCGGAAACGAGTGACATAATCATTTCCTGTACAATTTGTTACAAAGACTTTACTTTAGATGAAAGTAATATATTATTTGTAAACATTGCCGAGAGAATGATCGGATGTTTTCATTCCATTTTTGGAAGACATGACTTTTGCATTAATGCACAGAAATTTCCTAGTGGAAATATTTTGAATTACCCCATCCTTAACATGCATGTTTGAAACTATTGGCCGGTAATCGAGATGTAAACATAACTACATTTCTGATTGGGGTCTGGTCTAATAGTAAACAACACGTGCCAGGAATGACAGGGGCAATATAACCTGACACTTTAGTCGGTTGAAAGCACTGTGAAAATCTACCTCACACCAAGAAGACAACCAGACATTGCCAGAGTTAAGAATAGCAGCAGATTTCATTTATCGGACCAGACTTTGTTTGAGCATCTTGTGGAATTATCTCCCAGGGAAATTCTACCATTATTAGCAAGAAAAACCGGAATCTGAAACACAAGTCAAAGTGGGAACTTTAAAGTAACAACACCCCAGACCAAGTGTAAGAGGCTTCTACAGGTGCCTTTATTTCTCTGAGCCAGCAGTCTGTGAGCCTAAAGATTGGCGTAAGTTGTACATTTTGAATTCTATATTTTTTTCATTATTAACATGTGTACTAATACGTATATATTGACAAGTGAATATTAATATCTGAAAATTGCTAATGGGTGTCCAAGTCATTTGAGGCTGGCAACCTCAGCATATAGAATGATTATTTCATAAACCACCACTGCCAGGGCTTCTGACTGCTTTGTTGCGAGTTTCTTTTAAGAACCAAAAGCAGAGGTAGTCCCAAGTTCCATATGGAGCAGGAAGGAAATGATGAAAGAAATTACGTATATACTTGTTATATTATTAAACTTTTCAACCAGTGTAAATGTAAAACATATTCACTCTAAATGTAATGAAAGTTACAACCTTTTCAACCGATGTAAATGTAAACATATTCAAACTATATTGTTAACATTTTCAACTAAAGTTAAATATAAAACTATTCATTTTAAATGTAAAGATAGTTTTTCGCCCACTGGGATTAAGGTTAATTCTCAGAGAGGGTACAAGTTCTGAGATAGATGGGATGGTGGAATGAAAAGAGGGGGCACATAAGTATGTGTCGGAAAACGCAATACTCAGAGTGTATTTGTTTCTCTTCTTTTGCCATACTAGTTGGTGGTACCAGTTGAGGGTACTATTTCTGGAACAAGTGAGGGTATAAGTGGCCTGAAGACGACGCTAGACACCATCATCAGACGGGTCTTAGAGATGCGGGACCAGCTTTGCAGTTACTCCCCGATTCTGCTTGGAACTTGCTGCAACTCTTAAAATTGACCAGGGACGCGTGTGATCCAGTCATCTATCTGCAAAGACACAAACATCAGTGGCAGCAGAAACAACTATTGGCAGCTAAGTAAAACGTGAAAGCTGCTAAGTGAACTGGCTATTTTTCGAAAACCATAACATCACACTGTGATGAATACTTTTTTCTAAACAATTATTCATTTTTATAACTGTTAATACCTAATTGATTATTAAATTTGTTACTTGTATAATGACAAACCTAAAGTTGATTTAATCATTTTGAATGTACTACATCCGTATGTCTCAGACAATTTCTTAAATACACGTAAACAGAGCTAAAAAATAATAAGAGGAAATTCGCTGAATTTCCCAGCTGGGGGCTTAAACGAGCTAACGAATTATAAGATTACATAATCCTTCACAAAAGTTGACGGCAGATACTAGAGTTAACGTGCTCAGACAATGCAGCATTGTTCTCGCTTTCTGAATATCTTGTGAATTCTCCCTTGAGGTAGAAGCATCATTATCCTTCTATCAACAACTCTGCCAAGAGTAATCTTGTGCGAAGGTAGACACCTTTGAAGACCCACGTTAGTTATTCTTGCGTTTTGGCCACTGTTGGACCACAACTGCAGAGCCAATGGGAGGCAAACCGTGACACTTGGTAGAACCCGCCAGGAGTAAAACTCCCTCTGGCATAGCTTTTTTTCTCAGTTATGATTGGTCATATCTAGAATCCTACGGCTATAACAAAGTTTATGATTGGTCATAGTTGGAACTATAGAGATGTAACTAGTTTTATAATTAGTACCTACGGCTATAATAAAGTTTATGATTGGTCATAGTTGGAACTATAGAGATGTAACTAGTTTTATAATTAGTCATAGCTAGAACCATATGGCTGTATTTTAGGGTTTCGATTGGTCATTTCTAAAACCCAATAGTTGTAACCAGATTTATGATTGGTCATAGCTAGAGAACAATGACTTTAATTATGTTTATGATTTGTCATAGCTAGAATCATATAGCTGTAACTTGGATTAACTTTGCTCATCTTTAGTTGTTTGATACTTTGTCTTTTCTCGGTTGGCAATCTTTTCTTCAAGATGAATTTTTTTTTTTTTTTTTTGGTTACAGTTTTAAAGAAAGATGGAAGAAGAGTGCTAATCTGCTTGGTTGTCAAAATGTCAGCGTAAGTGATTGATCTATAGCGTGCGGGGAATTTCATTGACATTTGATCGAAAGATGGAAACCTGACTTTTAACCTTTGATCTGTAACTCCAACTAATTGTCCGTGCTCCATTCGAATGCACGCTTTATCGGAGCCATGCACTGGAAAATAAACTTGGAATTTAAATTATTTAGAACGAGTAAGAACATGTACTCGATGTAGCGAGGTCTAATGATATACCGGTGTATCTAGATGATACAGATGATAGTGCCAGATGAGAATTCTGGACTAATAGAAATACCCCAGTCTCAGAAATGAGCACTGGTGTATGGATGGCACAGGTTATAGTCAGATTGTAGAGATCTCTTGACCAGGTGGTAAGAATTTAGTATAAGAGTCTGAATTGTCTATTCGCTTAAGACTATCCTGTGCTTTAATCTAGGGAAAATCAAAATGAACATGTAACTTTAACAATGATGAAGTTAACAAAGTCCTCGGGTACAATTATTAATCAATTTAATTATGTATAGTGAATTTGTCTTCTTTCTTTGGAATGGATAAAGTTTGAAAATCATATTATAGATATTCACATAATTAATTCAAGATATTCACAAAATGTTTGCATTATGCACTTGGCATCACTTTGATGAACAAAATAGTCACTGTTGATATATCATTAATGAGTTCTGACTTATGATTGAATTAATTGTCATCATCTGACGGCTCTCTCTCCATAATGTTTGTGAAATCAGTCTTTTAAAATACAACTTATCTTAGATGTCTGGACTGCTGGATATCTATCTCAGCCAAACAGTTGTTGATGGCAATGGGTGACACACGTCTGTCAATACTTGCAGCTAGTACTGGCCTTACCATGCATTAGGGATACCAGTAACTCTGTGTAGATCAATTATTGTGCTCCTAGTCAAATTTTGTAGGATTGCACGTATGGATCTAACATCAGGCTTCTGACTGCCAGATTACAGAATCAAACTTGAAACATCATAAGGTCCTGGGATAGACTCCACCTAGGAGTTCCTCTAGACTAAGGGTCTGTCATCAGAATGTTGTTTGCGTGTGATATGCACACAATGTCATTGTTATATTGTCAGTTTTACAGATGTCTAGCTGCAGTGACATTATCACAGTAACAACAACCTATACACATTTATTATATAGTTTTTATATTACAAATCAGCTTGCTTAGTCCATTCCCCTTCTTCTTCTTATCAACATGCAGAATGATCCTTTCTGCAATCAGTGATACGCCTTAGAGATATTCTGATTTTGTTTGCTTCCTTCCATTCATCATCTTAATTCTTAAACCAAATGCATTCCGTTGAATCAATACTTAGCTAGTTAAAACATAGCACATATATGAATTATTCTAACACAAATATGGCATTATATACTAAACTAATTGAGTAACACTACTCACCCTCCAGCCACAGAAACACACTGGACAATACTTGGTTGAGGTAGGCTGCCCACAGTTACAGATGAGAACTAAGTCGTGTCGAGCTCTACTCTCAGTCCTTAGTGCATAGAATACTTTGGCGGTGTGTGTATGTAATTTTAAATTTGCCTCTCCTTTATATAGTCCAATAGCGGACCTCCTTTCGAGCAAGACGTCACTAGGTTTTTGTTGAAAAATTTCTTGACTAGAACCGATACGTTTTTGGGTATTTGTGTAAGTGGTTTATATATCCCTTCGTCGTTCTCGTTTTAGAGAAAATCCTGCTATCGTTTTCATCCATATCTCGTTTTATTAGATGACTTGAAGCTTTCTTTCCATATATATATCTTTCCACATTCCGTTCATCCTACGATTTGCTAGGCTGAGCAGAAGTGACAAAAGTCTTATCAAATCACGTGTTGACACAATTGAATTCAATTATCTCCGCAAATACTGCATGCTTTGCCCTGTTACCTATACCTAAACATACCTTGTTTCCTCCTGGAATCAAAGGTGAAAGAATTATCACTTTTCATCCATCCTGTTCAATATAATCCCTAAGGGAACGATACCACCTTTAACACACACAAAATGTTTCACTAAGCGTCCATATTTCCTAGGCATATTTCGTCTCGGTTTGTGCCGTGAGATTGCGGCGTTTCGTTGGTCAATACAATTGCACTGCTAATATCGATCCCAAAGGTAGTGGTACCAATTTTGCTACACTCGATGCTTATGAAATATGCAGGGAAAATTAGAAAATGTGCGTGGAAAAGTGTGCAAGAAGTTTATAAAATTGCTCATTCATTTCTAAGATGTGGTTCACTTTCAGGAAGCCTGCACTGAAGCACCATGTGCTCTTGTAGTTGTAGTTTTTGTAGCAATTTATTTTGCATGATGAGATTGCCAGCCACTTGCACATCCTCATTGTAGTCGCTTCTTGTGTCGTGCCCGAGGGAGCAGTAGTCATGTTCTCTCTTTGTCTCCTCGGAGACCCCCGGGAGCTACAAAGAACGAACATATCTGGTCACTCCATCTCCCGATGCTGGACCTAGCAGAATGAAGTCTCTAACTCAAGAGCTGAGTCAGGTATCCATTTACAGCTGGATAGACTTGAGCTTGACGCCACCATTAGTCGAACCTGACACCTTTGCCAAGAGAGGACAGCGCACTAATTACTCCGACAATCGGACGTACGAACAGTACAATTAGTAGTTGTTGTTCTTTAACAAGTCTGCTGAGCGTCTCGCTATTTTGCAGTCACAACACCATTCACCATTCGAGACTCTTTTGTATTATCTCTACACTGCAGATCTAGGAATTTTCAGTGGCTTTTCTGCCATTCCGCAAAGTGCTGAGATGAAGTCATGAGTTCCAGTTTCTCTAGCTTGGCTTGCATTTCAATGATCATCACGTCTTGTCCCAAGCTAGGAGTAAGAAAAGCGTAACATACTGTGCAATCCCCATCATCCAAGGGGGCTCTCCAAACACGCAGAGCTAAAATGATGCGCACTGTTTCTAAGATCTCCCAAGGAATTGGCATGTTCTACACAGTGCCACTTCTCAGCTCTTCCTGCCTATCATGGGTCAATAATGAGATCCTCCTGTATGCAGCCAAATAATAAATAAGTGGCTACTAGTCCAATCCATCACCTGGCACTAAGAAACAAGTAGAAGGAGGTATAATAAAGTAGAATTTAAAAGAACTTTCAATCAATCAATCAATACCCTTTAGCTCTCCAAGGAGCATAGGCATTCAACAAACACATGCCAAGTCTTCCTGTCCCGTGCCATCCGGTCAAGTTATTTCCATGTTTTCCTCACCATTTTCACCTCTGTATCCAGCTCTCTTCTCCATGTGTTTTTGGTCTACCTCTGCATCTCTTTCCCTGTGGATTCCAGAATAAGGACTGCCTTGTAATGCTATCAATATGTCTCCTCAATGTGTGTCCTATCCATCGCCAGCGTCTTCTTCTCAACTCTTGTTCCACTGGCACTTGTCTGGTTCTTGTCATCAATTCAACATTTGTGACTTTGTCATACCCTTTCAGTCCTTCTATTCTACGCAAGCACCCGTTTATAAAAGTCTGTAGTTTTTTGGTTGTTGTTTTTGCTGCTCTCCATGTCCCAGAGCCATACAATAGGACTGACTTGACATTTGAGTTGAAGATTCTTATTTTCGTGTTGGACTTGATTTCTCTTGTTCTCCATATGTTTCCCAATGCAATGAAAGCTCTTCTTGCTTTTTGTATTCTTATTTTGATATCATTGTCTGTCCCTCCAACTCTGTCTATATTACTGCCAAGATATGTGTACAATTCTACATCCTTTAGGGGTGTTTCTTCAATTTCAACCTTGTTGTAATTTCTTCCATTTATTCTCATAATCGTTGTCTTTTACCTGTGTATTTTCAGGCTCACTTATTGTGACCTCTCATAGAGTATTTTCATTTTCTCTTGCATCTGATTATGGTTATGGGACAGATGAGCCTAGTCATCTGCAAAATCCAGATCATCAAGCTGTTTAGTCAGTGGATTCCATTTCTGTTGTGTGATGTCGATGTTTTCATAACCCAATCTATTGCCAGTAAGAAAAGAAATGGAGACAAGAGGCATCCCTGTCTCACTCCCGTTCTAATCCTAAACGGTTCTATAAGTTGTCCTTCATGAACAACTCTGCATGTATAAAAACCGTTGGTCTGCTCGTTTTTAAAAAAATAGTTCCTTACACATTGCGGGGATGCGAAGCCAGTGTCTAATAATTGTGACAGCGCCATTTGTGTGGAAGAATTCAGTACTAAAAAGTCAGCAGTATATCTGTTAGAATAAATGAAAAGGTCAAGCATACGTTTCTAACATGTATTTTATTTGACTTGTAGATACTCTTGCTGGTGAATTGGCCAATTTGCCATATTTAGTTGCGTGGTTCATATATCTAAAGTGTTTTGACTGTTTGTGAACGCAGAAATAAAGAGGGAAATGTGATAGAGTTACTGTGATTTTATTTTCAACAGGCCCCATTCCTTCTTCTCTCGGTAACTATATGAGTTTGCCCCATTCTTCTTCTCTATGAATATTATTATAGTTTAGTCTTTTTTGTAGGTAATTAATTGCGGGTTTTTTCTATGGGGATTACAGGGGAGTTTATATTAAGATTTGCATCAGTTCTTTTCCCTGTAGTAATCGCGTTCATGGAGTCCCATTTTCATTGTTAAAATAATCGCTGTCATTTTATCGTATATCAGCGCATTTGGGCTGGGTGCATATTTCCCGATATTAAGTAACCCCACCCGGAAAAAAACGGGGGATATGGCTAAAAGCATGAATGGAATTACTCCGGTAGGATATAGGTCAGAGCTAATTTTAGCTCATGAGCACGGACTATTTTTAGATTTTTCGGCAAGATTATTGATTCAGGAGAGCGGCCTCTATAAGCGAAGCCAAGCTATGACTCATTCATAGCGTGGCCTGGCATCAGTTTTTTTTAATAAATACTAGGGTAAAATCGGTTTGCGCTCTCTTTGCTTCCAGAAATTGCCGGCCGTGAAATCGAGGTCATATCGTCTGCTCAAAATTTGAGAAACTCGATATTAGTGTGTATCTTGTCAAACTTTATTAGCAGTGTAGATAGATCGTTTTAAAATAAGATCTTAGATGGTTAACATAAAGTTTCTTCAGGAAGTTTTAATTTAATTTCTTAAAAACAAAGGTGCCATCAATTGCTATCTGGTAGAAATAATAATATAACGAGTGAAGGGCACCTATATTATTTCCTGGGAACGAATAGCAATATCTATCAACAGTGTAACGGGTTTTGGAAATTAACTAGATACGGTTAAGTCCTTAGGTTATATTAATGCGGAATTGTGAGGGTCCGATATATATGTGACCTCGATTAATTATAATCATTGCAGTGTGAATACGCTTGGTAGTTATGTACGGTATTTTATTGTGCATTTAATTGGTTGTGTAATTAAATATTATGGAGAGAGGATCTTATGATAACTTGAGATAAATGAGCGTATTGGTGTAATTTTGTAATTTTAAGCACGTGTGTACGGTTATTAAATTGAGTATTAATTCGGGATGGTAGTTGAGGAGAGAAGTGAAGTTAACATTATTGAGAATACAGGAACTCGTGTATTTAACTACGGGGGTTAAATTGATAACCTCGAGATTTTTTTTATTACTTTTCGCAGTATAGTTATGCTAGCGTAATTTTTGTATGTTATTTCTTGTGCATTTTATTGTTGTATAGTCAGAAGACAAGAGATGTAATGTATATTTCTGATAAGGGATTTAGGGTTTTATTTATTACATAGGGATGTAATTAATAATTACTGAGACGGGAGTTCATCTTTCCTTGATTTATTTTTGTGTTAATCAATGAACATCACGGGTCAGTGTTAAAGTAGCCCAAAGTATTACGGACAGGAGGGTTCCCTCAAGTTGAATTGTTTTGATACCCGTGGCTAGACACGCATAACAAAAGATTCAGGAAGGTTATTACCAGACCGTTGTTTACAATAGAACGGGATAGAGAGATCAGCGAGTGGATTGCATGGGAGGCTGACCTTTCGGGCATAAATAATTTGTTGTCGCTTGGTGCGAAAAATAGAGCAGGAAAGCTGTATTGATTAAGGAGAGAAGTATTTGTGCAGGGAGTTAGGTGTTAAAGATGAGTTTATTTTTGATGTGTGGTATATCCGTTGTTTTATTTGTTTCACATCAAATTTTTATGGCGTAATCTGCCCCTACAAATTTACCAACGGCAAATTTTTTAGCATCTCAGGGGCCGAGAGCTCGAGATATCGCCAGAGGCGAAAGAAAATAAATACGTTCTCGTGCATTGAAGACATCCGTCAGCGGGGACAGGATTTTTCCTTAAAATCCAGAGCTCTGATCTCTTTGTTATAAACACACTCAATTTGGCGCGTTGCCAGTGTGGTTGTAATTTTTTTTCTTCACGGCCATAATAATGTCGTTGTTCTAAATACGAAGAGGGGTAACGGGACCATTTAAGAAGGTGTCCAGCATCAGTGAAGCTTCTACATTCAGAGTCAAGTACCTCGTGCTTGATACCCAAGTCATCAGTGCAGTAGTCAGAAACAGGAGAAAGGGTTAACATTCCTGGTTCTGAATGTTAACGAGAGAAGGGGCGTAACGGAGACGCCATATCAGCAGACGTCGAGTGTTAAAGAGACACTGCAGCAAGGCGGAGAGAGAGAGAGAGAGAGAGAGAGAGAGAGAGAGAGAGAGAAAAAAAATAGCCAGGACCAGTAGGGTCTTATTTTATCCTTAGAGGATAGCCTCTGAGCTATAGATGTAATCAAAGTCTACTAGCGTAGCAGTCCAGTGGCGGTATTTAGCGGCGTGTATATCGCCTAAAGAGCTTGGAAGCTGTGTAGGCAAATTCAGTCAGTGACGTCTGCAGACAGACAGTGGAGTTAGATTTGGTTAAATAATATATTAGGTTAGTTAGGGGTGGTGGATCCAATGTCAAAGACCCCACCAAACAAGTTGTTGTAATCATTATCTTTCTTCCCTACAGGTTGAGGGGAGGGTGACACTGTGGGTTTACCATTTGAAATCATTTTTAAATTGTTTGTTATGTTTCAGATGTGCGAACTCGCACGTTATTCATTTTATTTTGTTATCAGAATTTTGTGGTGTAAATAAACTATAAACTTTAAAACTGGATTCAGCTTCTACACTATACTTTACCTATATGTTGTCTGTATAGTGGTGTATGTGGTCCTTATTTAAACCTTATCTCCTTTATTGGCAGTAAGAGGTGGTGAGTCTATAGCTATACAATGCGTCACAAGTGGCAAGGGAGAGTCAATCTAGGTTCTCACCCCTGGAAGCCAATAGTCTCATCTGTCCACATTTACTAACCTTTCTCGTCAAAATCTATCTTCTCAGTCTTTCTCATGCTAGGGTCTTGTCTATACTCTCAGACACACTCTAGAATTAAATCCACTTCGTGACAGGAAACAAGAGGTCTTTGAGAAGTAAATAATAAACAAAATTGGAAAGAAAGAAAGACAGACAGACAGACAGAAAGACAGACAGACAGACAAGAAAGAAAGAAAGAAAGAAAGAAAGAAAGAAAGAAAGAAAGAAAGAAAGAAAGAAAGAAAGAAAGAAAGAAAGAAAGAAAGAAAGAAAGAAAGAAAGAAAGAAAGAAAGAAAGAAAGAAAGAAAGAAAGAAAGAAAGAAAGAAAGAAAGAAAGAAAGAAAGAAAGAAAGAGGACACTAGACAACAGAAAAGTGACAGAAATGATACTCACCATGGAATCTAACCAGGGACCAATCGATCGGCCCCCTAGCCTCGTTGCGATACTAAATTGTGAAATGACACCCAGCCAACTAAGCACTATCATGTCTGTTTTCTGATGCCCTCTTTCTTTCTTTTGTACTTGTAACCGCGCTGCTGTTACTGGTTACTGTGTGTTATCTCACTAGGTGGCAGATGGCAGGCCTAGTGACGTAATTCATGTTTACAATCTCTCCTTTTAATCTTCCAAGTTATTTAGTTGATATCATTACTGGCCATCTCCGCCAGAGGTGTAAATTCCTGGATGATACTCTAATCCTTTTCTTGTATACTTCAGGTTCGTTCAGTTCCTTCTTTGATGTTAATAGTGACGTGGTATAGTGGTAGTTTAAATGTACATGGCATACAATCAGCAACTCATAAAGATGGAATCAAATTCGTTCTGATCCTTCAAAACTTTTAATAACTTAATAAAACACATATAATGAGTTATCCAAATGATAGAGTTCGCATAGAGGCCCCTTTACTGGGTCTTTGTACTTCAGGTTAACTCATACATGAATTCTATGTCTCGTAAACTTCCGTATTCCTCTTTAACTTATTCTTTTCTCCTGTAGACTTCCTTAGTCTTCCCAAAACCTGCTCCTATTTCCTCGTATACCAATGCTCTTTATTAGCATTCCATACTTGATTTGTTACTTAAATATCTTCCTCGACGAACTGGTCAGACAGGTCTCTATAACTGCTTCTAGCAACA
Source organism: Oreohelix idahoensis (assembly GCA_024509875.1). Taxonomy (NCBI): domain Eukaryota; kingdom Metazoa; phylum Mollusca; class Gastropoda; order Stylommatophora; family Oreohelicidae; genus Oreohelix; species Oreohelix idahoensis. The sequence continues at coordinate 25,873 of JAMPIV010005668.1, forward strand.
AAATTCATCTCATGCATAAATAATTGTATGTACACCCTTCTGATACTTACAATTGAGAGAGCATATTTGAAATTCTTCTATAAAAGTCGACATTCACTTTTTCTTGAAAATCATATGCAATTCTGGATACTTCAAACCTTGTTCAATATGGCTCCTCTATAATATCTCTAGTTTCCTTCAAATGTTTACTGCCTTTTGGTTACTTTACACATAGTCGTTATAACCATCCGTTTTTCTTGGTACATAGTCGTAAAGTTCTCGTAATGAACTGGCAAATCGTGCTTCTGCAAGATTCTCCTGAAAACAAAATTCTACTCTGTGCAAAATATAATCATAGTTCAATACTTACAAAAAACACCGCATAAACGCTGATCTCCTTTCAGAAATACACCTTAACTGTGAACCACTGAATCAAATCAAACTATCTCCAGATAGAATAACACTGGCTAGTGATGGCTGGACATCTAAATATATTCACATAAACCCTATCTGTAAAACCACAGAAGGTTCATCTTGTCCGCCCAGCGATCACACCTTCTTCCTGAAGTACAACTCAGGACTGCCTGTAATGACCTCTGGTCATTTCTCGTGATGTGTTTTCTTGCCACTCTTCTGATTCGCTGACGCAAATCTTTTTACTTAAATTTTATGGCTATTTAATATGGAAAAGATATAGACATTCATTCATTTGTGTATGAAAATGCTGTCTATGGTAAAGCTAGATAATTCATGATTGATTTACACTTTTGATTATAGGAGTAATCGTTCTTGATATTGATTCGGCGCATGGATATGGCACTCATGTCCGTACTTATTTGTTCGGGCCAGAAAATAGATTAATTTGCTTATTATGTTTATGGCCTGAATTCATATGTATTACATATTATTAGTACAAGTAGAATCAGTCCTATATTGTATATTTTGGATGGGTAGGCAGGACTATATTCTTGTTATGCCGCTCTAGCGGAAGTATGAGTTGTCTTGACAAGTCGTGATGAGTTCCGATGTACCGTTTACAATGGCGGGTTACGCATTTTCAAGGGCTGGTACATTCTTAAGTAAAAATGATTTATGAAGTGGTTTTTCTTCTGTAGGAGATTGTGTCTCTACTAGAGTTTGTGTTAGAGACTCTCCTAATGTACGGTATCATGTATGATTCGGACTCCAGGTAATGCCAGACCCTATTTTTGATGATCTCATGTCGGTTAGACCTAGCTGGAATATTGTGCTTCGCAACGCTAGGGTCATGTTTGTATCGACGAAGATGACGGGCTTCCATACAGCAGTTATGTCTACGTGAAGTAACTGGATTACTGTAGAACTGTATGGAGAAACTTTAGGAAATTATTCATATGCATTTCAAATTAACTTTGGCTTATATATACCCTCCTGTGAGTGAGTGAGCGACAACTCAGGAAGGCGGCCATGTTACATTCCTGTCATCATATTTTTGAATCACTGTCCAAAGAACGGGGCATGTATCTTACTATTCGGACAGTGGCAAGGAGATCTCAATTTTGATAGAAACCCCTTATCGTGGTTTCATAATATGATATAAACTATGAACATAAAGCAACTTTAGTTACTTACCGATCCGCCTTCACTGACGCGTTTAGTCAGATAGGGGATGCGGCCATAATGTATCATGACATTGGAAGCTATTGATGTACTACCCATTATTTATGAATGTGTCATGACATGGGATCTACTATGTATGCCTGAAAATTGATGTGTCAACATATACCCATGATTTACTCGTTATGTCCCAGTGTGTGCGTCTAAATAAACTGTGTAAACAAAGATTCCAGCAGTCTGCATTGGTGCCTTGTAGACACAAGTGAATGAGTGCTTAGATTGGTCAGAACACGAACAGTCCACCATTCGCGTTAATCACACTCTACACTTCTACTCCATATATACACCATCCTGCGTCGGTTGAATTGACCAAGTTTAGGGCCTGCTCCCCTGGAGCCTTAGAGGGAAACTACTGCTTACAGTTGCCTTTGCCTTCCCTAACTCAGGACTAGGGTGAGTTACCCATTTACAGCTGGGTAGACTGGAGCATGCCTGATCTCAACAACTCTGTACACTACAATGGACATATACAGTAGTGGCACCACAAACAACATGCTACAGTGATTGATAGTGGAGCTTTACAAAAGAAAGAGAACACACCATACAGCCCCACTCTACATCACACTTTACAGCCACAGTGGTTTACAGTGGTGGGCCAGATTCCTGGGTCCAGCCTACGCAGTCTTGTTGTGTTGAGAATCACATTTTACAGTTGCAAGAACATTTGTTTGACCACATCAACACCAGTAGGACAGCTATACAATCAATGTCAGCTTGACCTGTTCTGACAAGTGTAGCAATATCTGGGTCAGCACTTGTTGACATTTGGCACAGTACAGTCAGTGTTCTAAACTAGTGATTGTTTAGCCTGCTGAAATAGAAGAGCAATGTTGAACATAAAGTGCAAATTTCATCGTTGGATCTTCTAATGTGCTCAAAAAAATTGAACAGTGTAATAGTTAGAAAGCAAATCTATTACTCAATAAAGTGGTAGTCTAATTTGTTAAAACTGAGCATACAGTACAATACACTGCAACTGCAACACATTTCAGTATATAATGTACACATTTATGATTTATATGTATTTATGTTTATATATTATTTGTTTATATGTGTGATTGTTATGTGTTTGCGGGCCTGGATGGGAGGTGACTAGAACAGGAAATACCAAGTGATATTGGTCTTGTTCTGGCGTTCTATAGGGAGCAATTTCTTAATTGAAATTTGCATGCAACATTGTTTGCAAATATTTGTTAGCTGTGACGACTGTGTTCATATTTGTATTTGTAATATTTTTCTGTTCTTTATTTTTGTTTGATTTGTTTGTATAATTGTAGGTCTCATCTTTCCTTTCATTTCAGTTCTTTACACCCTTATGTTTATACACTGTGGCGTTATTTGTCTTGTTATCTTATTGCAGTTATCATCACAGATTCTGTGATCATTTTTTTTTTCATTTCTCCTATTTAATTTAATTTGATCTCTGCAAATGTTTTCAGATTGTCTTTTCTTGTTTGTCCTTTGTAATGTCTTTAGTTGACATATGACATAGGAGGTATAGTTGAATACACTTATATTATAGTACAGATCAGTACTTTATGATTATTATTGTTATAAAACAAAGTGTACAAGACCTTTGTAAGGCTTGTCTCCCAAAGTGATTGGTATAGGAAATATTATTTTCCACAGGTACTCAAGTGACCATTGATTACATTAAGGTATACAAGACCTTTGTAAGGCTTGTCTCCCACAGTATTTGAGATATACAGTTATTGTTTTCCACAGGTACTCAAGTTATCATTGGTTATTATAAACAAAATAACCATACAAGTTTTTCACTAAGACTAAGTCTATGGTATAGACTTGTCTCCCATTAAAGTGAAATAAGGTAATTTATTTACTTTTTCAGGTTTCTGATTTAAGAAGACAAGATGTCTACATTAGATTACTTTATTGCACAAGGAAAATCTCTTGATAAGACTGGGAAAGAGTTAGAAGAATGGGCAACTGCTCAATTTGCTATTGCATTAAAGTCAGAAGTACTGAAAGCAGAAGTTGAACAAAAGAAGATAGATGCTGAGAATTTCAGATTGCAGATGCAAGCTGAGGAAAGAAAAGCTGCGGCTGAGGAGAGAAAACTTCAAATAGAAGAAAAAAAATTAGAAGCTGCTGCTGAAGAGAGAAAAGCTGCTGCTGCTGCTCCTGCTGCTGAAGAGAAAAAAGCTGCTGCTGCTGCTGCTGCTGCTGAAAAGAAAAAAGCTGCTGCTGAAGAGAGAAAAGCTGCTGCTGCTGCTGAAGACAGAAAAGCTGCTGCTGCTGCTGCTGAAGAGAGAAAAGCTCTGGCTGAAGAAAAAAGATTAGAAAAAGAAGCTGATACTGCTGCTGAACTAAAGAAATTGCAGATGCAAGTGGAGGAAAGGAGATTTGATGCAGAACAGAAGAAATTAGAAGCTGCTGCTGCAGCTGAACAGAAAAAATTAGAAGTTGCTGCAGAACAGAAAAAAATTAGAAGTTGCTGCAGAACAGAAGAAATTAGAAGCTGCTGCAGAACAGAAAAAATTAGAAGCGGCTGCAGAACAGAAAAGATTAGATAGAGAAGCTGAAGAGAGAAAAGCAATAAGAGAACATGAATTTGAGTTAGAGAAATTAAAATTGACAAGTATGAGTAATGTTAATCAGGCATCTAGTGGTAATGGTAAACCCTTTGTGTACAAGGTCAAGGTACCAGCGTTCAACCCTACCAGTGATGACATAACATTTTGGCTTTCTAGATTTGAACGTGCTTGTCGAGCTCATAATGTTGACAAATCACAGTATGTGAATCAGTTGTCTGAAAATCTAAAAGGGGAATCTCTGAGTAAGTTATATTTCGTTGAAGAGGCCGACAAGGATAATTATGATGCTATTAGGGCAGCTCTGATAAAGAAATATCAGCTGCCTGAGGAAGGTTATCGTCTTTTGTTTAAAACAATGAGACCTGAGGTAGGTATAGAATTCTCAGAATTCATCTCAAAAGCACGAATTACACTTTCACGATGGATTGAATTATCCAAAATAGAGAAAACATTTGATGGTCTTACGGATTTATTGCTAAGAGACAAGGTCATGTCTTCGGTAAATAAAGCATTCCTAGAGTTCTTACATGAGCGTAAACCTAGTACATTAAAGCAAATGGAAGAATATTGTGACCAGTATGCCACGGCACACCCTGACATGATTCTTAGTAACTCTAACATTAAAGAGAGTATGCCAGTTGCTTCGGCAACAGAATATAATCAGAATTACTCACACAAATTCCAAGGAGCTAAAAATAAATTTGATAAAAAGGTTAATTGGAATAAGTATCAAAACCAAGATAACCACTCAAATCAGGGTTCTTCTTCGAAGAACCGGAATCGGGCTGATAGTCCTCGACACGCGAGGGGTACCCATAATTTTAGAAATTCTCGAAAAGGGAGTAGCTATAGGAACTACCCAAGTGCTTCATGGAGACAAAAAAAAACCAATATTACAGGGATACTCAGTATAATGAGCGTGATGATTATGATCATGAATATTATGATTCAAACCCAAATAGGGGTTATAACAGAGGAAATAATAATTATAGAGACAATTATAACCGAGGTAGATCACAACACAAAAGACATGGTAAATCTTATTACCAGGCTAACTCTGCACAACAGGAGTTCCACGACGCCGGTAATCAGAATAATGATAAAAAAGACTCCAATAGTGTAGCAAATTCCGCTTTCGATTTTGCTAGAGCATCTCAGTGTTCGCAATGCAAAACATTATTCGATCCAACCACAGTTTCTACTTTAAGCTGCGGTCACCCGCTTCCCGCTCTCCCTGCGTCAATCGCGCATAATGGAAGGGGTGCTCTTGTTTTCAATAGAGGCCTAATAGATGGTACTCCGGTATCAATTCTTTTCGATTCGGGGTGCACTACCATCGGAGTGAGGCAATCACTCGTAAATCCTTCTCGAGCTACAGGCAATGTAGTCAAATGTGTAACATTTGGTGGCACATTGGAGAAGTACTCCACTGCCATTATCAATATTGCTACGCCTTTCTTTACAGGAGAGGTGCAAGCATGTCTCTTGCCGAATCCGATCGCTGATCTTATCATCGGTCGCATTCATGGAGTGAAAGAATGCACTCCACAGCAAATTTCTAATTGGGAAAATGTTAATATGCAATCTGCTAATGCAGTAATCACTAGGGCTCAAGCTCTTAATATGCCGCAATCTTCACATTCTGAAGATAATGATGCGCAGATCCAAGATGATCCCTTGGAGATTTCCCATGATTCCTTTATAAAACAGCAGGAAGATGATCCTACTCTATAAAGAAATTCTTTACTCTGGCAACAAAAGGTGATCCGAATAAGGATACAAATCGTAAATCTTGGATTACGATGAAGAATGGCGTACTTGTACGTATGGTACAAGACTCCGCTAAGTCCATTCATTCTCAAATCCTTGTGCCTAAAAATATGAGAGTTAAAATCTTACAGCACGCTCATGATTCGCAGTGTGCTGGACATATGGGTTTTTCCCGTACTAAAACTAGAGTTCTTGAATCTTTCTTTTGGCCTGCTGTGAATAAGGACATACGAATCTATTGTCGATCTTGTAAAGTATGTCAAGAGATTAAATCCAGAGGTCCACGCCATGATGCACCTATTCAGGCTGCAGACATTCCCATTCGACCATTTCAAAAAATGGCGATAGACATCATTGGTCCATTTAAGATAAAGTCTGCTAGAGGACACCAATTTATTTTGACGTGTGTTGATATGTGCACACGTTGGCCGGAGGCTGTTCCTCTAAAGAGCATAACTACTGCTGATGTCGCAGATGCTCTTTGGTTAATATTTTCTCGTCTGGGATTTCCAGCAGAAATATTATCCGACCATGGTACCCAACTCATATCGGATACCATGTCTCAAGTAATGTCGACTCTTAAGATAGAGAGATCGCTGAGTAGTATTTATCATCCTATGTCCAATGGGATGGTGGAACGTCTGAATAGAACTCTGAAAAACCTACTAGGTAAGATAACAGAAGATCATCCTCAGGATTGGGATAGGGTTTTACCCGCGGCTCTCTTTGCATATAGAGAGGTCGCCAACGAACATACAGGATTTTCTCCCTTTGAACTTGTCTTTGGCGCGAAACCACGAGGTCCTATGTCCTTACTTCATGATCTTATAACTGCTGATAATATTGTCGATGACACAAAATCCTCTTATGAATATGTCATCGCACTTAGACACAAGATTATTGAAGCATGCAAATTGGCAACTGCTTCTTCTGAATTTGCGAAACAGAAGGCAAGGGAATTTGCCAATAAAAAGAGATGCTTGCGACAACTTTGTCCAGGTGACAAAGCATTTGTCTTGCTACCTTGTAGGGAAAATAGACTTCTTATTTCTTGGAAAGGTCCGTACGATATAATATCAAAAGTTTCCGATGTTGACTATATCGTCGATATTGACGGGAAGCGTAAAACCTTCCACATCAACATGCTCACGGAATTCCATGAACGTCCGGATTATTTACAACCTGTTTTCCGGGCAACGGACGATTTTCCAGTCCAACATGGACAGTACTCATCTCTGTCAGTAATACAGGATGAGGAAACGAGTTTCTCGGATGTAAATCTACCTTTTCCAATGATTCCTCTTCACTCTAATGAATCATGGAAAGATGTTGCAATTTCTCCCGAATTATCTCCAGGAGAGCAGAAACAATTTTCTACTATGTTAGAACAATTTCAGGATGTCCTTACTGACATTCCTGGTCAAACTGATGTCATTCAACATGACATTATTCTTACTGACCATAGTCCTATAAGAGTCAGACCGTATCCTATCCCGATACATTTTCAAGCACAGGTAGAGAAAGAGTTGGATGAGATGATAGAGTTAAAAATTATTGAACCATCCACATCAGCATATTCTTCGCCGATGGTTATTGTACGAAAAAAAGACAATAACATACGTCTTTGCGTGGATTATCGCAAATTGAACCAAGTGACGAAATTTGATGCTGAACCTATGCCTTTACTAGAAGAGCTACTTACGAGACTATCGAATTCTCATTTCTTTACTAAACTCGATTTGTCTAAGGGATATTGGCAAGTTCCATTATCCGAACACGCCAAACCGTTTACTGCTTTTTCGACGCCTAGGGGTCTATTCCAATGGAATTTCATGCCTTTCGGTCTTATGAACGCCCCTGCAACATTCGTACGCATGATGCGTCGAATCCTATCTCATCGCTCAGATGTCATTGCGTATCTTGATGACATCTGTCTTTTCAGTGATACTTGGAACGATCACTATAATGGGATAAATGAACTATTGTCTATCTTACGCGAGCATAACCTGACAGCGAAACCATCGAAAGCATGTATTGGTTTTAGCGAAATATCTTTCTTAGGACACCGTGTTGGTCATGGGTTCCTAAAAACAGAAGACCATAATACAAGTAAGATACTTAACATTTCTATTCCTAAGACTAAAAAGCAAGTGCGAAGTCTCTTAGGTCTAATACAATTTTATGGACGATTCATTCCGAATCTGTCCTCCATTATGTCACCTCTTTCTTCCTTGCTAAAGAAAGGGTCTCCTAATGTAGTCCTTTGGACTCAAGAATGTCAATCCTCTTTGGATAAGGTTAAAACTATGTTTTCTACTTCACCTATCCTAGTATTGCCTTCTAAGGATAAGACATTTATTCTTCGTAGTGACGCTTCATCCACCGGGATTGGAGCAGCACTAATGCAAGAGTACTCTGGAACTCTGCATCCTGTGATGTATATTTCTCGGAAATTAAATGCCGCAGAGAAGAATTACTCGGTCCTAGACCGTGAATTATTGGCTATGGTTTGGTCAATCCTTAAACTGCAAAGATTTCTTCTTGGCGCGCATTTCATCGTGGAAACTGACCAGAAAGCTCTTACGGCTATTCAGAGTAAAAATCTGAAGAGCGCGAGATCAACGCGATACGCGATTGCTCTGCAGCCATTTCATTTTTCGGTGCGAGCTATCCGTGGGTCAGAAAATGTTATGGCAGATATTTTGTCTAGATGCCCACATGATTCATAACTGTTATACAACTTTGATACAGTTGTTCCTATGTTGAAATGTGTACACATATATAATATATCATATATTGATTGTAACACTACTTAGCGGTTCATTGATGTTTATTCACCGCTGATCTTTCAATGTTTTTTCGTCTTTGATGATCATGATGTTAAGATATCTTAGATGAAATTTATGTATAAACTAATGTAGAAATTGTGTCATTGCTAATATTGTAGTATGCGTTGGTGACACCTCTCTGGAAATATTTATACTTAAAGAAGTACTTTCTCTAAGGTCATAAAACTTATGCTTATCATCTGCGCATTGTTATTGGTGCGTTGTGAGCCTATTGTATGTTGCTCCGAGATGTATTTCAAAAAAAAAAATGTACCTTTTTTTTTCCCGAGGGGTGTGGTAATCTGTTGCGTGCATATTTTGACGCACATATTACAAAAATCGATATGGCTATTTAATATGGAAAAGATATAGACATTCATTCATTTGTGTATGAAAATGCTGTCTATGGTAAAGCTAGATAATTCATGATTGATTTACACTTTTGATTATAGGAGTAATCGTTCTTGATATTGATTCGGCGCATGGATATGGCACTCATGTCCGTACTTATTTGTTCGGGCCAGAAAATAGATTAATTTGCTTATTTTGTTTATGGCCTGAATTCATATGTGTTACATATTATTAGTACAAGTAGAATCAGTCCTATATTGTATATTTTGGATGGGTAGGCAGGACTATATTCTTGTTATGCCGCTCTAGCGGAAGTATGAGTTGTCTTGACAAGTCGTGATGAGTTCCGATGTACCGTTTACAATGGCGGGTTACGCATTTTCAAGGGCTGGTACATTCTTAAGTAAAAATGATTTATGAAGTGGTTTTTCTTCTGTAGGAGATTGTGTCTCTACTAGAGTTTGTGTTAGAGACTCTCCTAATGTACGGTATCATGTATGATTCGGACTCCAGGTAATGCCAGACCCTATTTTTGATGATCTCATGTCGGTTAGACCTAGCTGGAATATTGTGCTTCGCAACGCTAGGGTCATGTTTGTATCGACGAAGATGACGGGCTTCCATACAGCAGTTATGTCTACGTGAAGTAACTGGATTACTGTAGAACTGTATGGAGAAACTTTAGGAAATTATTCATATGCATTTCAAATTAACTTTGGCTTATATATACCCTCCTGTGAGTGAGTGAGCGACAACTCAGGAAGGCGGCCATGTTACATTCCTGTCATCATATTTTTGAATCACTGTCCAAAGAACGGGGCATGTATCTTACTATTCGGACAGTGGCAAGGAGATCTCAATTTTGATAGAAACCCCTTATCGTGGTTTCATAATATGATATAAACTATGAACATAAAGCAACTTTAGTTACTTACCGATCCGCCTTCACTGACGCGTTTAGTCAGATAGGGGATGCGGCCATAATGTATCATGACATTGGAAGCTATTGATGTACTACCCATTATTTATGAATGTGTCATGACATGGGATCTACTATGTATGCCTGAAAATTGATGTGTCAACATATACCCATGATCTACTCGTTATGTCCCAGTGTGTGCGTCTAAATAAACTGTGTAAACAAAGATTCCAGCAGTCTGCATTGGTGCCTTGTAGACACAAGTGAATGAGTGCTTAGATTGGTCAGAACACGAACAGTCCACCATTCGCGTTAATCACACTCTACACTTCTACTCCATATATACACCATCCTGCGTCGGTTGAATTGACCAAGTTTAGGGCCTGCTCCCCCTGGAGCCTTAGAGGGAAACTACCGCTTACAGTTGCCTTTGCCTTCCCTAACTCAGGACTAGGGTGAGTTACCCATTTACAGCTGGGTAGACTGGAGCATGCCTGATCTCAACAACTCTGTACACTACAATGGACATATACAGTAGTGGCACCACAAACAACATGCTACAGTGATTGATAGTGGAGCTTTACAAAAGAAAGAGAACACACCATACACCACACACTTTACATTGACACTTTACAGTGGTTTACAATGATGCTTGGGCAAACCCAACGGTGACATACTTACGCGTGTCTGCTATTGACCTGTTTTCGTCTTTTTCTGTTCTGGTTATTTTATATCACGCCATTAGTTGTAAAATTTTGTGTGTGAGTGTGAGAGAGAGTGCCTGCGCGCGCGCGTGTGTGTGTGTGTGTGTGTGTGTGTGTGTGTGTGTGTGTGTGTGTGTGTGTGTGTGTGTGTTTCGAAACAAACGTTATCATCAGCCGCAAAATTTAAAGAAAAGAAGTGCAAAAAAGTAAACGAAAAATGTTGCGCATAGATGAAGACAAGTGAATAAAAAATGCATGTTAAGTTTGCAATATACAAATACAATTAATGATATACATTAATTGTGTTTCTGTGTGTATGTGTTGTTTTCTGTGTGTACGTGTGTGTTTCGAAACAAACGTCATCATCAGCCGCAAAATTCAAAGAAAAAAAGCGCAAAAAAAGTAAACGAAACAAAGATATAAAAGTGCGAATAACACAAGATAGAGAACTACACTGGGAAAGAAATGTTACATATAAAACACAGAGTAAACTAGAAACTAAAATATAAAACAACTAAAATAATACATTTATAAAGGAACTCAATATACCGTACAAGAAAATTTAAAAAACTTTTCGGATTCAACAAATGTAAAAAGTTCGGAAACTGAAAAGACTGATCAAGACTATTGGACGAAAACAAAACTCGGAAAAACACAATAGTTTGAGGGGTATTTTCTCTGATGGTCAGATTACCTCGAACGAACGAACTTTATTTTCAAAGGGTTAAGAATTAGGCGCGCAGGCCCGTCTAACATTCTCATGTTGGAGGGCTGTGTATAAAATATCCTATTATATAACTATATATTATTAGTTGCAAAGACAGACATGCCCAAATTACGTCTTGAGCACAATAAAAAAAAGTGTGTGAGATCTCGTGTTTGAACATTGCCTTTGTGAAGAACACAATTTAAGTGTAAAGGTAATTATTATAAAAGTAACTGTATCAGAATCGGAGATGCATCAGGCGTCTTCTAATGTGAGCTTATTAGATTTATTTACTGGCACGCTCAGATCATAGCGATTTCCCTAAATAGGCAAGGGTATGAGACAAGACTGCAATATGTACGACTGAGAAAAAAAAAACTGGGTAAGGCGTCTGACTGGGACAAAGGGAAAAAACTGCCAACGTTACGGCTACAAGACCTTAGTCAGGGACAAAAGAACAAAAACAGAAATTGAAAAGAAGCCAGAACTAATTGTAGGATTACTGTAATATTGTCTATCTATCTGTGCCTTGGTCTTTCTGGTGCCCTTAAACCAGATCCTGTATTGTCGTAGGTGCATAGTGCTAACTTATCAGCCTCTATTCTCATGAGATGACCAAACCACTTTATATTCTGTCCCTCTATCTATTCCATGCAAATGTAGTTTCTACACTTTATTTGTTTCTGATGTCATCATTTGTCGTTCCGTCTCTCCTGGTAACAATAATGGCTCTTCTCAAACAGTTCACATCGCACGATGTTATTTTCCTCTCCTGTGCCCTGGACACAAGCCCGATTACAATAGACAATTTCACCAATCTTAATATCATCTCTCCCAGAGCAAAGAACTAAAATCAAAACATTACTTGTTTTCAAAAAATAAAAACTGTCAAATTTTTAGTGGTAGCTTCATGCAGTTTAAATTAACTTGTACAACAACAAAAGTGTCCATTAATTATATAAATTACGTAATCCTCGATTAAAGTTTTTGAAAAATAATTTGAGAGAGAAGAACAAAATACAAAATTCTGTATTAATTCTCAAAAGATAAAAACGAGAGTTAAGTGTTTTTCCTAAATTGATCGTAATCCTGGAAATAATTCACTCAAAAATAGTTTAGGTAAGAAAAATCTAATTTTATGAAAGTATGTTGTCGGACAGAATAACTCAATTAAAAGGTTAGCAGACTTTTGGGAAAATTCTGTGATTTTCTGAGAGTTTATTTAGCATCGACAAATGCTGTAGGCTTGTGGAATTACGGTAGAGGTAAAATGTCCACTTACCTGCACATTTCTTCTTCTGTGTTCTTTAACTAGTAAAATCATAATTGGTCAAGAAAGTCACATAGCAGATACCGCCGTTGAGAAATAAAGTATTAAAGATTTCAACTTATATTTGGTCTCAGCTTTATGAGGTGGGGTAAAGAGTTCCCTTCTTCGATGCCTTTGCCTTCTCTGACTCAAGAACATATTCAGGTACCTATTTTTACACCTCGGTAGACTGCAACGTAATGCGGCCTCATGTTGAACCCGGAAACTAACCACTCTGATACTCGGACGCGCTTGTAACATCTTCGCCGTCATCATCATCATGTTTATTTTAGCTCCTATGGAGCATGGAGCCACCACTAGCAGGAAGCCTGCAGTAAGAATTCACATGATATTACAGCGGTGGTTCCTGTAACCATTTGTCTTACATGATGAGGCCTCTAGACACCATGCACAAACTCATATTAGTCGCCTTGTACGACATGCATGATGGAACAGTATTCCTATTCCAGCTTTATCTCACCAGAGACCCCCTCGTAAAAAACTTTAGTCAAATCTTCATTCGCATTAAATGAACAATATTTTGACGGCCCCATTATATTCTCATTGCGCCCACTAACATTTCCCGTGGTCATGGAATCTGGTGCAATATGTTGGACATTGTTTCTGGTAAATTCTATAAAATTTACAGCGAGATGTCTGCCAGAACTTTTAACACATCACTTGTACCTCAATGCAGGGCTGTCAAAAATAAGAAAAACTATCTCAAATCTTGTATAAAGCTAGTCTCAAAATTGAGGGTCTGGGTGGCTCAGAGGTATGGTGTCCGCCTCTAATTCAAAAGTTTAGGGGTTCGTTCCCAGCACAGGGAATATAAATAACGGATTTTTTTTTAGAACCAGCGGTTCTTAATGACTTCACAAACATGCAGTAACTTTAAAATGATTAAATCGAAGCTAAATTTGCAAAACTGCAAATAACAAAACTTAATAATCACTTACGTTTTAACAGTTTTAAAATAATTAAATAGTTTAGAAGAAAAGTTTCATCATTGATGGATGATAGAGACGATGAAAAAAGTTCACTTTGGCAGCTTATATATAGAACTGATCTTCTGGGTAGTGAAATCGGATGTCTAGCCTTCTCGGACAACGGCGAAAAACATAGTGCAAGTTACGCACGTTAAAAATCCCTCGGTGTGACGGTATTGCCTCCCCTGATTTGCAGTAGTGGTCCAATAGTGGCAAAACCTCAAGAGTATCTAATATGGGCTTCAAAGGTGTCTACCTTCGCACATGGTTACTCTTGGCAGATTTGTAGATAGAAGGTTAATGGCGCTTCTACCACAAAGGCGTTTCACAAGATATTCAGATAAGCGAAAACAATGCTGCATTTGAATGAGCATGTTAATTCTAGAATCTGCCGACAACTTTTGTGAAGAATTAAGCAATGATTATGTTAGCTCGTTTAAGCCCCCACCTCTGATTAACTCAGCGGAATTCTCAGTTTAGAGTGTGTGTAGTAAATTGACTGAGACAAACACGCAGTAACTTTAAAATGATTAAATCGAAGCTAAATTTGCAAAACTACAAATAACAAAACTTAATAATCACTTACGTTTTAACAGTTTTAAAATAATTAAATAGTTTAGAAGAAAAGTTTCATCATTGATGGATGATCGAGACGATGAAAAAAAGTTCACTTTGGCAGCTTATATATAGAACTTAGCTGGCTATGACGGTTCTGCTCATTCTGATGGGTTCGTTCTTTTTACACTGCTCCCGCTCGTCGCTGGTCAAGGTTGTCGGGTGTAGCTCGTTTCCCACAAATGTCAAGGAGAGTGTACAAAGTTGGTCCCTTGTCTTAAAGCGTAGGCCACTTGTCCCTTCTTGTTCCAGAGATAGTACTTTCTGCTGGTACCACCAATAACGAAGATAAAGAATAGAAACGACACGCTCTTCTGAGTATTGCGTTTCGCAACACATATTTATGTTTTCCCTTTCCTCTATTCTACCATCCCATTTATCTCAGAATTTACCCTCGATGAGAATTAAGTTTAATCCCTAGTGATAAAACTTTCTTTTATATTTAAATTGAATAGCTTTAGCTTTATATTACATTTACATGAAAAGGTTAATAGCACAGGTAGAATATGTCTACATTTACATTTCCACTGATTGAAAAGTGTTCGCAATATAAATTGAATATGTTTTCATTTTATGTTTACACTGATTTGATAAGTTTGAAACTTCCATTAATTTTAAAATGAATATTTTCACATAGACATTTACATTGGTTAGAAACTACAAGTATTATACTTAGAATGTACATCATTTCTTTCATCTTTCCTTCCCTGCTCCATAGGGAACTTGGGATTACCTTTTGCTCTTAGTTCTCTTTAAGAAACTAGCAATAAAGCAATCCCCAACCCATGCAGTGGTGGTTCATGAATCATCATTCTATACGCTGAGGTTGCCAGCCTCAGATGACTGGGACATCCACTAGCGATTTTCACATATTAAAATTCACATGGTAATATACATATATATGTTAGTTCACATGTTAGTAATAAAATATAGAATGTAAAATCACAACTTACGCCAATCCTGGCAAACAGACTTTTTGCTCAGATGAATAAAAGAGACTTGAATCGGCCTCTTACACGCGTCTGGGGTGCCGTTAATTTAATAAGTTCTCTCTCTGATTTTGTGTGTTTCCTTCAGTTTTCATGAGACTGCGGCTTTTTATATTAAAATGATAGAGATTTCCTGGGCTGTTTTTGTAAGTCCTGATAAATACTCAAATAAAAGGTGTCCGGTCTGATAAATGGAAATTCTGAATTCTAAGTGGCACGTCTGGTGTCTTTGGCAAGCGTGAATCTCACAGTGAAAAAACCACTGAAATGTGTCAGGTTATATTCACTGTCTTACCCCACCCTGTTTGTTATGGGGCTCAAACGATCAGCCAATCTGATTTGAATATTTTGCATGACTCATCTAGTGCAAAATTTCAAACATTACTTTTCTTAAAATGGGCTGTAAACATCCGATTGCCGGCAGGCGAACGTACAGACATATCGGTAACCTCACACGACAATGTGTGTAAGATGTAACAAATTATTAATTTCGCTAAAGTAATGTCTTATCTGTTGCTTGATCACACACAAAATCCATCTCTTTACAACCTTGGCGGAGACGCACCCGTGCCTTATCAGTGATTAAGCAGATTTCGCTGTGCGATGTACGTGTTAATCTGCGTAATGAAATCGGCCGCGCCTGCGATTAACCAACTTGGTTGTTGATAATTTTCTCTCAGCTGCTCCTGCAAATGTTTAGTATTATTATCCACCAGGAGTGTCAGATAAACAGGCAAGACACAATATACTGAAAGTAACGAAATAATGTAGATACAAAATATCTGCTACTTGGCAGAGAAAGAAAGAAAGTGCTACAATTGAAAACACGCAATAAAATCCGTACCGCAAATGTACCGATTCCTACCGTAGTGAAACAGAGATCGAGAGGGGCTGCTCCGTTCTGTTACACTCGGTTATTCGAAATCTTAAAGAGTAGGCCATACGTCCACTGCCCTGGCAAAACTTTAAAATGTGTTACAGAATGTGTGATTCCTGTATACGCACATTGGGATCCTACCCGGTGCTACAGAGTTTGTGCACTCTACTGAGATCCCCCTTGTGTGATCTAAGGAAGGAGATCGGAGCACTGATGGAGTTGTCCGTGTGCAATGAAGGTGGTCCTTAAAACCAAACCAAACTAGTCCCAAAGCAGATACTTCAAAGCAGTAGAGGAGTGAAGTGTTCGAGACATCACTTTAATAGGTCAAGTGTTTACAAGTTTATACACGTAAAATACTAGTAGGCTTCTAACCATCTGAGACAACCCAACTATACGTTTATGATACTCTTTCCTGATATTTGTAATCCAGCCGAGGATAGTGATTCGCTTCCGTAGCTAGGCGGTAGTGCTGTTCGGAAGGTCCTGGGTTCGATTCTCCGGGAAGCCACTCATTTGTGGAGTCTTTCTGTATGTCTAGTTTTTTACTTTTTTATTTAACACGAGTGCCTGAAACATACCTTTATGTCTTTGTCATTATCATCATTCCTTTTCGTTCCTGTGGAACATAGGGCAGGAACATACCTTTATGTGTGTCTTCTTCTTCTTCCGTCCTTAGCCACCGACCGTCAAAGCAGTCAGTGGCCATTACGCCTAGTGGCGTCTTAGGGCAACAGCAGATAGGTTTTCTTTGCCATTGTTTCCCATCACGCCTATTGGCGTCTTTAGGGCAACGGCAAATCAATCCATTTGCTGTTGTTTCCGTAATCGAAGTGACTGGCAAACGGGTGATCAGCCCGTTGGTTTTATGTGTGTAGTATTTATTTATTTACTATCTCGTCCACACACAGGACAATAAATATCTCACATTTCTAATGTTTACAAAGTAACAACTGCGCGATAAATACTTTCAAATGTGATTTCCGATCAGATGTGCAAAAATATACCGCAACAACGGCATTATACCATTCGACCGCAACTGGTTCCTCAAATTATAGCTCCGATCTAGCTAACAGTCTTTATTACTAACTTTAGTGTTGTTTTGTTGTTGTATCTTCATGAAGACTTTACTGTGGTGGTACATTCATGCGTGTCCGTGTAGTTGCTGGGGTTCTCTCAGGAGTCAAAGAAGGAATCGAACAACAGCTCCTTCATGCATGCCGTAACAGGTGATTAATATGAGCTTGTGCTTGGTGCTCGCAACCTCTTGATGTAAAACTGCTCCAGAGACAGAATGTTTCGGTGCCGGCTGACTTCAAGGAAGCCGTCTGCAAGGTTAGAAGCATGCTCATAGGGAGCGAAAAGGTTTAATAGACTGTTCTCTTTCCTTCAGTTTTACGTTTCACTAGTCTTGTACATTTGTTCAATTACATATATATATATTTTTTTTTTTTTTTTTTTTGACAAAGTATCCCGCTCAACCTTTGCTGGGTCACAATTAGGATATATAGTTTAATACATTCAAGACAATTAAATTTGATTTCCGATATCTAAATATAGTCTCTTCTTTCCCTCCCCTCTCCACTCAGTCCAAATAGAGTAAATAAAAACCAAAATTGTGTATAATATCTCTGCAGAGAAATCAATATCTGTTTTGATGGCCTCTGCTGGAATTCCATCTGGACCAGCTGTTTTTCCATCTTTCAGAAGCTTTATGGCTTTCTTTATTTCTTTTCTACTTGGTCGTTCACAGCTGATTAGTGGCTCCTCTTCTGCTGGCTGCATGTCTGGGGGATTAGTTAGAGCTGGACTATTGAGATGTTCCTCAAAATGTTCTGTCCATCTCTTCATTTGTTCTTGTATATTACTAAGCAATTTTCCATTATCTTTTATGAGGCCATTTGCTTGCCTATATTTCCCTGTTAGCTTCTATGTGTTATTGTACAGGTCTCTCATATTTCCTGTGGCTGCAGCTTCCTCTGCTTCCCTTGCCAACTCTTCAGTATACTTCCTCTTGTCTCTTTTGATGTTTCTTCTTACTTATTTGTTTGCTTCTATGTGTGATAAACGATCGCAAAGCCTTATCGCCCTATCATTTCCTACATCTTTCTTATTTTATTTTCTCCCACATCGCGCTCTTTCATCCTACGTTTTGCTATTTCATCTGTAAACTGTATGAGACAAACTGACTTATTTTTATTTTCAACCCGCCCCGTTCTTTTTTATTATTACGGTTGTTTCTTTTTCTCTTCTATTTTTATCAGGTATTCTAATTTTTGGATGTTTTCATTTCTTGTCATGGTTCTGGTGATTGCAGGAACACCACCACCACCCCTTTCTTTCCGGGGTGGGGGTAACCTCTACCCGCATTTTGCTTGATCTATTTTGTTTCATTCTTAGCGGGGATAGTGCAGGAAAACGGTCAGTAAATTGATGTAACATTAGGTAAACACACGGCGGTAATCGGCTTTGTTTCGTCCAATCCTTCATTTTACATGCATAGCGGGACTTGTAAGTGGTCTGTGATGAGGTGATTTTACGTAAGTAACACCTGTTGTTTGCTTTATTGGCGCGAACCTTCTTCGTGTTTGCTCACGGGCGAGTAATAACTAGTCTTTTGTTCTCCGATTTCAGGAGAGAGAGAGAGAGAGAGAGAGAGAGAGCACTCGGCGATTGGTAGCGGCTTGCTGGGATAGCGGCTTCGTCAGATGTTAAGATAATGTTATGCTGTTTCAGGGGAAACCCTTACGACGATTGTTTTCGATTTTAATTTGGGTAGTAGTCCTGTTATTACGTCAAATAGAGGGTGTCACAGCGCTTTTTCGCACTGCATCGTATGTTCAGCGTTCGGCAAAAAGTCAGCTGGGACTAGCCGGACCGGTGAGTCATGTGACTACCGGAAGCCGGGAAATCAGACGCAAATTTAGTCAGTCAGAATCTAGCCTTGGTCCAGGACGGACGGATTTCCCTTTTGGTCAGCAAGTTTGCTGTGTGGTTCATTCTATGGACTATTATGTGAGCGCTTGCCATATTTCGGTCCTGGGTGATAATTATGTTGTAATTCTAGAGAAGTGTGGTTTCTAGTTTGTATAACTTTCAGGCCGTGGGTTTGTAAGCTGACAATGATTTGACTGTGTCATTGTCACAGTTTTGCTGCTCAGGTGAGCGATAGTCATGGCAGGATATTTTTCAGTGTAAGTCGTACTGTCGTGTATGATGCTGATAGTTTAAGCTGTTAAGGCAAGTTACAATAGCATTTCATTATTGTATTTAATGCGTTTGTTGGCCGTGTGAGGCCTTATTGTATTATGCATAGTATTAAAGGGAAGTTCCTGTTAAAGGTGTTATTTCTTATGTCAGTCATTGTGGTGTGGTTGTATCCTGGGAAGAACGAGCCTTATTTATTATCATAAATCCACATTGCAGTGGTGGAACCAGTGGAGTGTTATCCACAATAAATGGGTTCTTGACAGGGGGTAGTTGCATCTTGATGGAGAAAATTGTAGGTCTATTACGTATCGCGTCTGTCTTCTCGTGCACGTGTTCCTAAGTTGCATCAGAGAGTTGTTACTATAAAACAGGTCCGGGTCCGTTAGTCGTCTCTCAGTCCTGAAATTTTATTGCCGTGAATAGTGACAGGCATAAATTCAGTTTGCCTGAAGGGATATTCTGAAGTCTTGGTATGTACTTAGAATTAGATAGTTGATGTGAAGGAATTTCGACTTAGGGTTTTTAGCAAGACAGAGTAAGCCTTCTAATGGGATTATTTTAACTATTAGTCTGTAGTTGCCATCAATTACCTGACTTCTAAATGCTATAGCCAGTGTAGTGTAAGTTGGGCTGGTAATTATACGATGTCTAGCTAGCGAGTTTCTTTGATATAGTGGCACTGTTTTGATATATTTAACTGTATGCAACAAAAAGCATGCATGACAACAGAAACCATCAATAAGATAAAATACAGAAAAAAACAAGAAAGCAGATTTAAACACAAGCAAAACCAGAAGTTCCAAAGCCAAGGCTCAAGAAGTGTACACAGAAGCAAACAAAGAAGTTAAAAGAAGTATCAAAAGAGACAAGAGGAAGTATATTGAGGAGTTGGCAAGAGAGGCAGAAGATGCTGCAGCGAAAGGAAATATGAAAGAACTGTATAACAGCACAAAGAAGCTGACAGGGAAATACAAGCAAACAAGTTGCCTCATAAAAGACAAGAATGGAAAACTGCTCAGCAATATACAAGAGCAAATGAAGAGGTGGACAGAATATATTGAGGACCTTCTCAATAGACCAGCTACACAAAAACCCCCGGACATCCAGCCAGCAGAAGAAGGGCTACAAATTAACGGTGAAAGACCAACGAAGGAAGAAATAAAGAAAGCCATGGGGCTTCTAAGAGATGGAAAAGCGTCTGGACCTGATGGCATTCCAGCAAAGGCCATCAAAGCAGATATCGACACGGCTACAGAGATGTTATATAAATTAGTTGGTAAAGTCTGGGAAAAAGAAGAGGTACCAGCAAAATGGAAGGAAGGATATCTTGTTAAGTTGCCTAAGAAGGGAAATTTACAAGAGTGCACAAATTATAGAGGAATAATGTTACTTTCAGTGCCAGGAAAAGTATTAAATAGGATTATCCTTGAGAGATTAAAAGAGTCCATAGCCAAGAAACTGAGAGATGAACAAGCAGGTTTTCGACAAAACAGATCCTGTGCAGACCAGATAGCCACTTTGAGAATAATAGTTGAACAAAGTCTGGAATGGACTTCACCATTATACATCGGATTTGTGGACTACGAAAAGGCATTTGACAGTGTAGACAGAGAATCACTTTGGAAATTGATGAGGCATTATGGAGCTCCCCTGAAGATCATTAATTTAATAAAGAAAACATATAAGACATGACATGCAGAGTTCTTCATGAAGGACAGCTTACAGAACCATTTGGGATAAGAACAGGAGTGCGACAGGGATGCCTCTTGTCTCCTTTTCTTTTCTTATTAGCAATAGACTGGGTTATGAGAACATCGACAACACACAACAGAAATGGAATCCAATGGACTCTGACTAAGCAGTTGGATGATCTGGATTTTGCTGATGATTTGGCTCTTCTGTTCCATAACCGTAATCAGATGCAGGACAAATTGAAAACACTCGATGAGAGGTCGCAGCAATTGGGTCTGAAAATACACAGGGAAAAGACAAAAATAATGATAATAAATGCAGGTAATGATAACAGGGTTGAACTTGAAGAAACACCAATACAAGATGTAGAATCGTACACATATCTTGGCAGCAATATAGACAACGTTGGAGGGACAGACAATGATATCAAAATAAAAATACAAAAGGCAAGAGGAGCTTTCATTGCATTGGGAAATATATGGAGATCAAGAGAAATCGGATCCAACATGAAAATAAGAATCTTCAACTCAAATGTGAAGTCATTCCTATTGTATGGCTCTGAGACATGGAGAACAACAAAGACAACAACCAAAAAGCTACAGACTTTCATAAATGGGTGCTTGCGTAGAATAGAGAGATTAAAATAGTATGACAAGGTTACCAACGTGGAACTGATGACAAGAACTAGACAAGTGCCAGTGGAACAAGAGATGAGAAGAAGACGATGGCGATGGATAGGACACACACTGAGGAAACCTGTTGATAGCATTACGAGGCAGTCATTGTTCTGGAACACCCAGGGCAAGAGAGGCAGAGGTAGACCAAGAAGCACATGGAGAAGAGAGCTGGAAACAGAGATGAAAATGATGAGGAGAACGTGGAAAGAACTTGAGATGATAGCACGTGACAGGAGGACTTGGCATGTGTTTGTTGAAGGCCTATGCTCCTTTGGGAGTGGAGGGTTATGAATGAATGAGGACTGATGTAAGCACTGTGTAACGTAATAACTAGTTCAGGGTAACCACATTAGGTTATGATAGAATAGAAGCTTATGTACGCGGAGTTTTTTTATGTGTGCCTAAGTGGCCATGAGTATATAATTTAGTTGAGAAGGATACGGGAGGTAAAGGGTGCCAGGAAAAGTATTAAACAGAATCATCCTTGAGAGATTAAAAGAGTCCATAGACAAGCAACTGAGAGATGTACAAGCAGGTTTTCGACAAAACAGATCCTGTACAGACCAGATAGCCACATTGAGAATAATAGTTGAACAAAGTCTGGAATGGAATTCACCGCTATACATCGGTTTCGTGGACTATGAAATGGCATTTGACAGTAGACAAAGAATTACTTTGTAAATTGATGAGGCATTATGGAGTTCCCATAAAGATCATTAACTTAATAAGAGAAGATCGGCTACCACGACAAGCATGGGAAACAAAGAGCCAGGGATCCAGACCTCCAGGACGACCCAGAGTCCGCTGGGAGGACAACATTAGACAATCTTTGAAGGACCGAGGACTAGAATGGAACCAGGCCAGGAAGAAGACAGCTGATAGAATGGTCTGGCGCTCTCTCTTCCAAACCTCTACACCTCACGGTAGAAGGGGAACGACTAAGTAAGTAAGTAAGGTTGTTATGATTAAAATTCATAACGATTGTGTCGGTATATTAGATAGCTCGACAGGGCTCCTTGTTTGTTTATTTTATACGGAGTCACTTATTAATACAGGAAGTGACGTCATGCCGATATGGTTTCTTTGGCAGACGTGAAACTAAAAATGCAGAAGTGAGGAGATTGTCTGCTAGAAGATTATTCCAGTGTGTGTTATGGCGAGTGGACGCATGTGTTTGAGCTACTGAATGTCCGTCTATATCCCTGTGTTATTCCATCACTAATACATCAAGATCTTCTGTGAGTTGTATCTAGTTATCTGCATTTACAGGGAGAATAGCTTCTCAGTGTCGAGTGTGAATATATATTTAAAATGTTGAGAATGCAAAGGACAGCGTTCCAGACATGAACGGACTGCCTAGCGTTATATTATATGCCATTTGTATATTGGCCTGAACTGTATTGAATTTGGAGCAGCGTGAAGTTTTAATAAAAATGTATACTGTCCACTTCGTCCATTGTGGCTCAAATAATTCTAATTGATGTTGGCTTGTTTCGGTGTCTGATACGTTTGCTACCCTAGAAGTGAACTTGGCCCACAGGAACCATCCTTATATCAAGTGCAACACACTCTTAAGCGCACTCTATGATGCTTACTCCAGAGTATATTTCATGAATCACGATTACATACTCAAGTTAATGAGTCTACATATTAAGAACATTTCGTGAAGATATCCAGCCTAGCCGGTACCCTTCGGAGAATAGACAACCGACATTTTTCATACGACAACTGTTAACTGTTGATCAATGCTACAGAGATATTGTTAAACAGTGAAGGACTGTATATCGTCAACGTTCTCAGTAGAACAAATGTTTTCATCAGAACGTCCTCGACTTAGAGATACCCCACCCGACATAACTTATAACAACTTGGGACATTCTATGCATACATGTGAATCATCCTACCCGGAGGAAACATTTACAGACACATAGACTTTGTAGATAACTCACCATTTTGGTAACACGTATATTCACACAATTTTGGTTTTCAATCAATACCCTTTACCTAATTAACTACAATATTAATATCTCAGCTGCATGTTTTTGTGTGAATCATCTTTTACCATCATCACGTTCTAACCAGTACTAACCCTATATGTGTAGAGATTTAATTAATAAACCCACTAATCGTTTGATCATTATTTAGTTTGTTAATGTTTCACTCGTGCTGTCGGTGTTAAATATTTACATATAGGTAAATCTCTACACTCATATGAGGTTGGGGGCTTTTTCTGTTACGGGATCTAAGAGCAGAAGCAAAAGTCGTGGGGAAACAGAACTCTTTCCATAATTCACTAGAAAACGCTGTCCAGTGAAAAGCATTCGCACTCCCTTCTTTTTGTCCTTATCTCGGATAGGTCTCTATCCTTTCTTAACGAGCCAATTTCTGGAGACCTTGTACTTAATATCTCATAGGCTATTCCTGGCGAAAACTACTATCGTAGTTGCCCCAAATACTCACCACACGACACTTTGTACACTTCATGAGCCTTGGTTTTGGAGCTTCTGGTTTTGCTTCTTTTTAAATCTGCTTTCTTGTTTTTCCTGCCTTCTATCTTGGTAATGGTTTCTTTTGTTTTCCATACTTTGTGCAAATTTTTCTCTTATTTCCTGATTTCTTAGATATCCCACATAATACTGTTGTCTATAGCTATATGCTGTTGTAAATTTCTCGAGTTTTAATTTTGTTTTAGCCAACAGAAGATGGTGGTCTGATACTACATCTGTTCCTCTACATACTTTTACATCACGCAATGATGACATAAACTCCTTACTTTTGCATATGTGATCAATCTGATTCTCAGTTCTGTGCTCTGGTGATATCTATGTTGCTTTATGTATTCTTTTATGTGGAAATATGCTTCTTCCTATAGCTAGTTGATTTGAAGCACAGAAATTAGCTAATAGTTCCCAATTCTCGTTCATCATACCTAATCCATGCTTTCCCATGATTTCTTCAAAGCCGGTGTTGTCTGTTCCTATTTTCGCGTTTAGGTCCCCCATCAAAATTGTGATGTCTTTTCTTTTCTTTTTGTCCAAGACATTTTGCAAAATCCAGTGGAATCTGACTAAACAGCTTGATGATCTGGATTTTGCAGATGACTTGGCTCTTCTGTCCCATAACCATAATCAGATGCAAGAGAAAATAAAAATTCTCGATGAGAGGTCACAACAAGTGGGCCTGAAAATGCACAGGGAAAAGACAAAGATTATGAGAATAAATGGAAGAAATGATAACAAGGTTGAACTTGAAGAAACACCACTAAAGGATGTAGAATAGTACACATATCTTGGCAGTAATATAGACAAAGTTGGAGGGACAGACAATGATATCAAAATAAGAATACAAAAAGCAAGAGGAGCTTTCATTGCATTGGGAAACATATGGAGAACAAGAGAAATCAAATCCAACACGAAAATAAGAATCTTCAAGTCAAATGTCAAATCAGTCCTATTGCATGGTTCTGAAACATGGAGAGCAACAAAAACAACAACCAAAAAGCTGCAGACTTTTATAAACGGGTGCTTGCGTAGAATAGAAGGACTGAAATGGTATGACAAAGTCACAAATGTGGAATTGATGACAAGAACCAGACAAGTGCCAGTGGGAAAAGAGTTGAGAAGAAGACGCTGGCGATGGATAGGACACACATTGAGGAGACCTATTGCTAGCATTACAAGGCAGTCTTTATTCTGGAATCCACAGGGAAAGAGAGGCAGAGGTAGACCAAAAATACATGGAGAAGAGAACTGGAAACAGAGGTGAAAATGATGAGGAAAACATGGAAAGAACTTGAGCTGATGGCACAGGACAGAAAGACTTGGCATTTGTTTGTTGAAGTTGTATGCCCCTCGGGGAGCTAAAGGGTATTGATTGATAACCAAAATTGTGTGAATATATGTGTGTGTGACCTCTGCTTTCCAAAAAACAAACAAACAATAAGAATAAAATACAAACAACAACAACAACAAAATGAGCAAAAGAAACAAAGTAAAGTCTCTTATAACTACTCTGTTGTTAACAAGGTGAAAAGGGGTGAGAAAGCCCAGGGGTGTAAGAGATTACACCAAATCCACCAATTATCTGCCATCATCCACTTGAGCACCTTATCAGAACACCCTTAACCTCACACCATCATTGATCTGTATATATTAATTTTAGTTCTTGTTATATACTGTTTTACTATATTGTGCAATTCTCTAGGTCTATCTATTCTCAACACATGTTCCATAGTTATGGATGAATTGCATGCCTGTAAATAATCTAATATTGGTTTTCTCTGTTGTTCATACTTCCTACATTTCAATAGGAAATGCGCTGTATTATTTTTTCTAGACACTCTGCACAATAAGGTTCTTCTATTCTAAAATAGCCCATTCCTAGTTGCAGTCTAAGAAGTTTCTTATTGCTAGGAATTTTTAGTTCTCTAGATACCTGACACGTTCTTGTTGGAGTCTTGAACAATTTATATACGTCTGCTCTTCAGACTTCCATCCTACTCTACTGTCTATTCCTCAGTTATTATTCTTTTAATTAAGCTTTTGATCTCTGTTTTTACTCATCCCCCACGTTTATTTGGTTTCGATTATTTCTACTTTTCTTAGCTTCTTCATCCGCCTTTTTATTTCCTTCTATGCCAACATGTGAAGTTATCCAAGCTATTAGAACAGAACATCCTCTAGAGCATAGGTAAGTACTTGCCAGTAATATCTCTTCTGCTATATCAGGTCTACTGCATTCTCGTAGGTTTCTTATTAGCCTGAACAGCCGAAAGTGAGTCTGTCAATATTGTAAATTTATCAGAAGGGTTGTTAGAGAAGATTTCCGCAGCTTTCATAATTGCAACCATCTCTGCTGTGAACATAGATGTATTCTCTGTTATTCTATATCATTTCACCAGTTACAGATATCTCCTCCCTCTAGATAGATATTGATATAAATAGACCGCCAGGTCTTTTATATTTTGACATACTCTCTTATATACCATACGGACCATTTATCTTGGTTGAATGGGGACGCCACGCCAAATCAGAGCATAACTCGTGTTTTCAAAACCTCCTCATTTCCAAACAGTGCGGGCGATTACAAAATATGTCATGATCATATATAAGCGACACACACAAAACTATATGTATATTGTGGCTAATTACTGTTTTTACGTGTATTTCGTTGTTGAACAAAAATGGAGATATGATTTGAATGAACTAATAAATCGTTATCATATACACTGCTAGTTCTTTTTTTTTCCTATCCCTTTAACGTCATCAGCATGTCGAAATCGTTCTTGAGTTGTCAGACTGTGTCCATTATTTCCTAGCAAGCTTTATACAGTGAATGATACTTGAGTCTTCGATTTTAATAGCGTATTAACTATGGCAAATAAAACGGCTCTCGATGCAGGAGATTATAAACTTCATCTTTAAACGACCAAAACTTATGCAATCTGAAGAAAAAAAAACATTCATGCTTTTAAGAGGACAACAGAGATTGGTTAATTCCCCCTCCCCCCTTTTTTTTCAATAACTAGCATCATCATTAACTGTCGCCGTGTTTGTTTTTGCCACGGTTTTCAAGATATGCCTGATTGTCATGGTCGGAAAACAAAGCCCGATTTAGCCGGGTTTACGCAATCGGAGAGAGATATTTGCAACGCAGATGAGTGTCTATCAATCAAAACTAAACAGGAGTTAAAAGAGTTGTATTCAAATCAATTTTTTTTAAACATTTTAAAACACGTTCTTCATTTTATATGCACTTAATCACACAGCTTTCGTTTATTTTGTTCCATTACACGCGTTCTCGATTTGGCTCCATATTTTTATTTCCTTATGGCAGTTCTAGAAATACGAGACGTTTGTATTTGAAATATGCAGGACATCACAGTGCGAAACAACAACCAAGTAACATCGATACCTCATTAAACTTCCAAGTGCCCTTAAAAGCAGTTATTCCAGGTATCGGTAACCGTAATTAGTGCAACAGTAAACGTAGTTTGTCGCTCACGGAATCGATTGAAACGATCGCTGTAATAATTTTAGACACTACATTTGCCAAAAAAATTTTTTTTAAATAGTGACTACCGTTCATGAGCAATACATATGACAGTTTGTTTTTACAATATTCTTCTCTCGTTTTCTTTGGTAGCCTTTGTTTTTTATTTTTTTCAACCACTTTTATTGAAGTTCAAATGCAGTTTATACATTTGTCGCGTTTACAATCGTTGACGATAAAAATCTTTGAGAGCTGAAACTTTGCACGCAGCTGTCTTTCGTGTTCGATTTTAATCGTCTTCTTCTTCTTTCTTCTTCTTCTTCTTCTTCTTCTTCTTCTTCTTCTTCTTCTTCTTCTTCTTCTTCTTCTTCTTCTTCTTCTTCCTCGTTCGCCTTCAGTAGAGTTGCTTGGATTGACT
Source organism: Oreohelix idahoensis (assembly GCA_024509875.1). NCBI lineage: Eukaryota > Metazoa > Mollusca > Gastropoda > Stylommatophora > Oreohelicidae > Oreohelix > Oreohelix idahoensis. Next base: position 54,108 of record JAMPIV010005668.1, read on the forward strand.
CGGCCAATTTTATAAAGCTGTAAATAATTTAAAATCAGGTGGAAATAACTCACAACAGTAATGGAAATTATGAACTACAAGAAAAGATTGTGCTTCGTATTTGATTAAAATTGTTTGCGAATAATATGACTAATTGCTGGATAATGATAAATGGCCACCCAATTTTATTCTGCGCATTCGGATGTACGGAAAATGTATTTTATTTTTATTTTTGTTTAGAGCATTTGTTAACAACAATAAAATTTGTTTTCTAAAAGGATTTTTCTAATTTGCTTGTCATTTTCTAAAACATGTAACAGTAAGGTAGCCATATAGCAGATACTGCCGTAGTGGAGTGAAGTGTTAGAGACTTCACTATACTAGGTCCAGCATCGACAGGCGGGGTGACCAGTTCCCTTCCTTGCTGCCTTTTCCTTCCCTAACTCAAGAGCAAAGTCAGGTACTCAATTACAGCTGGGTAGACTGGAGCGTGATGATGCCTGAATCGAACCCGGAACCGTGGCCGCGAGAGACCAGTGCTCTAACCACTCTGCCAATCGGACGCTTCTAAAACATGTAGTCTTGAAATACCTCAAGGTCTTTTATATTTGGTCAAGCGCCATAACATAACCTAAGATTCTGTGTCTAGATAGAATGGGACCCGCCTCTCCAAAACGAGGCAAAATGTTATTTTGAACAAAAATAAAAAATCTATAAATAGTGTCATCGCTTCTTGAACATTCCAAATAGAAATTTAAAATGTCAATAGGCAAGAGCTGACATGTCAATAGACAAGAGCTGACATGTCAATAGACAAGAGCTGACATGTCTATGTAACATTGAGGAGTAACGTCATCATCATCATCATCCACCTTTCAGCTTCCTAAGGAGCATAGGCCGTCAACAAATACATG
>JAMPIV010005668.1:60000-109878 GCA_024509875.1 Oreohelix idahoensis
CCAGTTTGAAAATAATTGAATAGTTTAGAAGAAAAGTTTCATCATTGACTTATAGTAGAGTCGATGGAAAAAAAAATTCACTTTGGCAGCATATATCTTACACTTAGCTGCCAACAGTACTTTCTGCTCCCGCTGATGGGTTCTTTTTACACTGCTAACGCTCGTCGCTGGTCAAGGTTGTCGCGTGTAGCTCGTTTCCCAGAAATGTCAAGGAGAGTCTACAAAGTTGGTCCCTCGTCTTAAAGCGAAGGCCACTTGTCCCTTCTTGTTCCAGAGATAGTACTTTCTGCTGGTACCACCAATAACTATGATAAAGAATATAAACGAAACGCTCTTCTGAGTATTGCGTTTCCCGACACATACTTATGTGTCCCCTTTCTTCTATTCTACCATCTCATTTATCTCATAATTTACCCTCGATGAGAATTAAATTTAATCCCTCGGTATAAAACTTTCCTTACATTTAAATTGAATTGCTGTAGCTTCACATTACATTTAAATGAAAGGGTTAATAGCTCAGATAGAATATGTTTACATTTACGTTTCCACTGATTGAAAAGTGTTCGCAATATAAATTGAATATGTTTTCATTTATGTTTACACTGATTCGAAAAGTTTGAAACTTCCATTAATTTTAAAGCGCAAATGTTAACATCGACATTTACACTGGTTTGAAACTGTAAGAATGTACATCATTTCTTTCATCTTTTCCTCCTTGCTCCGTTTTGAACCTGGGACTACTTTATGCTGTTAGTTCTCTTTAAGAAACTAGCAATAAAGCAATCACCAGCCCATGCAGTGATGGTTCATGAAATCATAATTCTATACGCTGAGGTTGCCAGCCTCAAATGACTGGGACATCCACTAGCGATTTTCACATATTAAAATTTACATGGCCATATACATATATATGTAAGTTCACATGTTAGTAATAAAATATAGAATGTAAAATCACAACTTACGTCAATCCTGGCTCACATACTTTTTTGCTAAGATGAATTAAAGAGACTTGAATCGGCCTCTTACACGCATCGGGGTTGTCGTTTCTTTAATAAAATAATTCCCTCTCTGACTCCGTGTGTTTCAGTTTCCTCAGATATTCCGGTTTTCCTTATTTAAAATGTTAGAGATTTCCTGGGCTGAATTGTAAGTCCTGATGAATACTCCAATAAAAAGTGTCCGGTCTGATAAATGGAAATTCTGACTTCTAACTATTGGCAAGTCTGGTGTCTTTGGCGGCGAGAATCTCACAGTGAACTAGACTGACTGAAGCATCAGGTTATATTCACTGTCCTACCCCGCTCTGTTTGTTATCGAGCTCAAATGATCAGCCAATCTGATTTGAATATTTTGCATGACTCATCTAGTGCAAAATTTCAAACATTACTTTTCTGACAATGAGCTGTAAACATCCGATTGCCTGGCAGACGAACTCACAGACACATCTATAAACTGTGTTTCAGATGTAACAAATTATTACTTTATCAGAAAGTAATCTCTTTGTAACAAGGTGTACAGGAAACGATTATGTCATGCTTGACTGTCCAGAATGTGTCGCACAGACGATTAATCTCTTATCTGTCGCGCACCCGGGCCTAATCTTAGCAAAGCTTTGCCGCACCCTGGCAAACGCGATGTATTATCACCAACAAGGAGTGTCAAAATGATTTGACAATGTCAAATATCTGCTACTTAGTACAGAAAAAAAGAAAGTGCGACAATTGAAAGCACGCAATAAAATCCGTACCACAAATGTACCGATTACTGCCGTAGTGAAACAGAGATTAGGAAGAAGAAGGGGTCGCCCCAATCCATTCTGTGACACAGACTCATTCTGCATTGTTCTTGACTTCTGAAATATCTTGTGGACACTCCCTCGAGGTAGAAGCAACATTATTCTTCTATCTATAACTCTGCCAAGAGTAATCTTATGCGAAGATAGACACCTTTGAAGACCCACATTAAATAATCTAGGTTTTGGCCACTGTTGGACCACTACTGCAGAACAAGGGGGCAACCCGTGACATATCTATCTATCTATCTATCTATCTATCTATCTATCTATCTATCTATCTATCTATCTATCTATCTATCTATCTATCTATCTCTCTCTCTCTCTCTCTCTATCTATCTATCTATCTATCTATCTATCTATATATGTATATATATATATATATATATATATATATATATATATATATATATATATATGTGTGTGTGTGTGTGTGTGTGTGTGTGTGTGTGTGTGTGTGTGTGTGTATGTTTGTTATAATGCTCTAGCGTCTAATATTATAATCAGTTTTTAGAAGGAGTCCTACGTAACCCTAAGGAAGGTCCTAGCGACCCACTTTGGGGTCAAGACAACCATTTCCTGAAATTGTCACAGAGGGCAAAGTTTCTCTGATGTCCCGAATTAACAATGTATTGATCTTTCAAAAATGCCCAAACCCAAGAAAAAAGCATCTGCGAAATATCCCCCGGATGATGTGAATCTGTGTAAACACAATGAACGATGTAAATAATAAAAGCGAAGACAGAAACGTTTGAAAGACAACTGTCAACGAGAGTACTGATGGGAAGGGAGCTTCACAAAATGGCTGGATATCTTGATTAGACCGACCAGTTTTGTGTGTGTGTTGTTTTTTAACTTTTAATTATGAAATTGCTAAAAATGATATTTCATTTTAAGATTAGGAAACACATCAAAGCGAGATCCTCTACGTATTTAATTTAAGCGATTTCGACTGATCGCTCTCGTTTAAAAAAACAAACACAAAAGAATAACCAGAATAACAAACGAACATTAAAATTAAAGAGCGCCTGCGAAAGTTCTGAGTAAGCCTGTAACCTTGACCTATAAATATTACACACATAAATGTATGTTTCAGGCACTCGTGAGAAATAAAGAAGTAGAAAACTAGACAACAGAAAAACAATAGAAGTGAGTGGCTGACAACAGAAGTGAAGGAAGGAAGAAGACAGACATGACGACAAGGAGAGAAAGTACTGGACAGTTTGACAATTTGACGAGGAACAAAGGCAACGCAGAATTATAATCAGTACTCAGGACATGTAGTTCCCCTGGGTTCATGAGAAGATGTGACAATAGGCACATTAGATGAAAAAAGATATGAGAACAACAATTAGAGAAGATACTTGACCGTTTAACGCAATGGAACGTAAGAAAGTCAACAACTGAACTGATAAACAAAGCTATACCAGAAGCTGTGAAGAAACACATCTTCATCTCCTACCCCAGTAGATCCAACACTTGAAGAAGAAAACGAAGATATGTATTTTAAAAATAATTATGTAAAATTTTTAGCAAAGAAAATGCGATTTAAGCTATTTAAGTTGGAGACGAAAGTGTATGAAAACAGATGCACTTAAAAAAGAACCCCGATTATTTTGTATATTTTCCTGCAGGCTTCCAATGAAATTGATTTTCAGCAGCTGTAAGTAGATTAGACACTATAACGCTGTTTAGTACACCGTATGACATTAATTAAAGTATTCTGTAGGCCCCAGGTTAAGATGTTCTTTGTGAAATAATGCGCTTTACTCTGAGTTTCAATAACTCTCGTAAGACGTATAACCAGTAATGATAGCACTAGTGGATGTCTTTTTACATCTTTTAGCTTACTTATATCAACTAACTGCTACTAAACCAATTCCGCTTCTCAGTTTCCAAAGGGTTGTAGAGTCGCAGTCCAGGATTCGGTCTTTTTTTTTAGTGGAGACGGAGTCTGAGTCGATACAAAAAATGTCCGGACTCAGACTCCGAATTGTATGCCATATGACAAGTAAAAAACTGTAGCTGGAATCGGACTTCTAATATTTCAGGAGTCGGAGTCGCAAAATGTTATGACCGACTCCACAACCCTGTTAAAACCAAAGTCACCAGCTATAGCTGATACAAGAGACATCACAGAGACAGAGCACCTATCACACACTTTTGCTAGTCTAACAACATCCCCACTTACATTACCTATGCACTCGTCACAAGATCATGTTTCAGTTATATTGTCTGAGATGGAAATACTGAAAGCAGAGCTGAACAGCCTCAAAAAAGCTTACGAACAGCTTCATGCTGACCATATGTCCCTCAAAAGTAGCTGTGAGAGGAACGAGACTCGACAACAGGCAAGAAAGCACATAGCAGAAGAATAAATACAGACTGTGTCACACACACACACACACACACACAAAAGCTCAGAGGGAAATTCCAACAGTAGTGAAGTACAAGAATCGACACGAGCTGAACTGAACCATAAAGAAGACCATGACCTGTGCACTGTGAAAGTCCCTGCAGACGTCTGCAGAATCCCTGTCCAGATTTATAATCGGTAGCTCCCACTTCGACCGGAAACAGCCAGTTCACATCATAGCAAGAAACCTGCACACAATCCCAGCATAGTTCAAACACAAGAAACAGCACGCACTGCCGACAGCCAGTTCACATCATACCAAGAAACCTACACACAATCCCAGCATAGTTCAAACACAAGAAACAGCCCCCACTGCCGACAGCCAGTTTACATCATAGCAAGAAACCTACACACAATCCCAGCATAGTTCAAACACAAGAAACAGCACGCACTGCCGACAGCCAGTTCACATCATAGCAAGAAACCTACACACAATCCCAGCATAGTTCAAACGCAAGAAACAGCACGCACTGCCGACAGCCAGTTCACATCATAGCAAGAAACCTACACACAATCCCAGCATAGTTCAAACACAAGAAACAGCACGCACTGCCACCGGCACCCACACACGTCTTTCTGAGCCTCATCAAAATGCAAAAACTAGAGTCGTTATCTATGACACAGTAACGTATCTAGGGATGACGTAGGAGAGTCTGTGCCTACGCTTGGAAGCGTATAGACGTGTCCGCATATGTGGCTAGTCCACTTATTATATGTGTAGTATAATCTACTTTAAAAAGTGTTTATGGAGTCTGGATTAGACTCATAACTCAATTGTATGTTAATACTTCAATGTGGTATAGCCACTTCTTCAGGATATATTAAATCCGCAGTGTTGAATAGCCAAGATGGCCAGGAATGTGTATTAAAAGAAAGTATATTGAGATGTACAAAAGGTTACAAGGTTAGTAAAACCTATATATGAATATATTGGTTGAAAATACCAATGTGTCGAGAATGATTATAAAAGGATATATTTAGCGGACAAAGAGATAAGTGTGCGAGAGAGCACAGGACTATAATATTATGGATATTCGAACAAAAATATAAAAGTAGAAAATTGTACAGATAAAATATTACGGAAATCGATTCTACCAATTGACAACTGTTGTGAAATATGTTGGAGCAAAATGTGGTTCATAAAGTCTCATGTGCAAATAAAGTTGAAAGTCGTTTTGAATACGGAGTCTTCGAAAAATCTATGACAATTTCAAGTTCGTGATTTATTATTATTACAGTTGATAGTTTTGCAGTTTATGAATACGATTACACATATTCAAACATAAACGATTTTAAAGAAATGAAAAGTCCAGTTACAACTAACAAGTCAAACCAATTACAATTGACACGTTTGGCGTTACAACAAGAATATTTATTCACCGAGCCACAGAACTACTTCAACAAAGTGAAATGACCCTAGACATTACACAGGACAATCCTTTTATTCTTAACAATTTATATATATATATATATATATATATATATATATATATATATATATATATATATATATATATATATATATATATATATATATATATATATATATATATATATACACACACCCATACCTCGACTTTCGTCGCTTCGAGTTTCGTCGCTTCGCTCTTTCGTGGGTTTTCAATTATAACCACGTTTCCAAATTTCGTCGCTCGCTTCGCTCTTTCGTCGCATTTCGTCACCACCGCGCGCCATCTTGTTTCTTTCGTCATTCAGTCTTTGAACAGAAGTCGTTCGGTGTGCACTGTTTTTTTTTAAATTGTCCGCCTTGAATCTCTTATATTTGTGTTTAAACATATTAATACTACTTATTTTTGTGATTAAAATAACAAAACTATTCATACTTTATTTTTTTTGTGCTTATACTGTAAACAGTTCATAGTTATTTTAGTGATGACAGTCTAATGACAGTGTTCATATCATGATTATAAGACACGTGTACAGTTTTCATACTGTACTTTTTTGTGTGATTAGGCCCTATACAGTACTACCTATTTTTGTGCTTTAATATATTCATAATGGGTCCTAAGTGTAGTGACAAAGTTAAAAGAACCCATAAGGTTCTCAATTTGCACGAATAGCTTGAGCTAATCAAGCTTAATGAACAAGGCATCTTAAATGCTGAAATAGGCCGCCGGCTAGGTGTACCAAGCACTACAGTTAGCACAATTGTAAAGAACAGAGCTAAAGTGTTAGAGGAAATTAAAAACGCTACGCCAGTGCATACCAAACTTATTAGAAAGAGTCACAATTTAATTGGTGAGATGGAGAAAGTTTTAAATGTGTGGATTGAAGACCAAGTCAGCAACAACATTCCTCTAAGCCAAGATCTTATCCAGGCTAAAGCACAAACTTTATTTAATGCAATGAAGGCTGAACAAGGAGAGACATCAGCTGAAGAGACATTTGGAGCTAGCAGGGGCTGGTTTGAGAAATTTAAGAAAAGGTCAAATTTGCATAAAATAGCAGTGAAGGAAGAATCAGCTAGCGCAGATACCGCAGCTGCAGGAGCTTTTCAAGTGGAGCTTGAAAAAATTATAGAAGACGTTAGCTACACAAAACAGCAGATCTTCAACGTAGATGAGACGGGCCTCTTTTGGAAGAAGATGCCATCCAGAACTTTTATTGCCAAAGAGGAAAAATCAATGCCTGGATTTAAAGCTGCCAAAGATAGGCTTACTATGTTGCTAGGGGCTAATGCAGCTGGTGACTGCAAGCTAAAGCCTCTGCTCATTTATCATTCTGAGAATCCTAGGGCCCTGAACAATTATTTAAATTCTTCCCTTCCAGTTCATTTCAAGTCCAATAAAAAAGCCTGGATGACTGGTGAATTATTTACAACTTGGTTCACTGATAATTTCAAGCCTGCAGTTGAGGATTATTGCAAACAACAGAATATTCCCTTTAAAATCCTACTGCTCTTGAATAATGCTCCAAGCCACCCAAGAATTGTGCTTGAGGCTCACAAAGAAATTAAAGTTGTGTTTCTGCCTCCAAACACAACTTCTTTGCTGCAGCCTATGGACCAAGGAGTAATTTCATCATTTAAATCTTACTATATCAGACGAGGACAGTTTATGGAAAATACTGAGGGCTTATGGAATTCCAAGCTGCATAGTGTCAATCATAAAAAGCCTTTATGCCAACTTTACGTGCAGCATTGGGCAGAGCAACCTAACCTTTGAAGTGAAGACAGGGGTACGACAGGGATGCCCCTTATCAACCACTCTATTTTTAACAGTCATAGACTGGGTGATGCGCCAGACAACAGAGGGCAATCCAAGAGGAATAAGATGGACTACATTTTCTACATTGGAAGATCTGGAATATGCAGATGACATTGCACTGCTAGCACATTCACATCAACACATCCAGGAAAAAAACGGAAAGACTTAATAAGTATAGCCAGCAGGTGGGCTTGAACATCAACCTAAAGAAGACAGAGGTCATGACGCTTGTAGTGGTGTTTGATGGTGTTGTATGATGTTGATATTACTAAATGTAATTGTATGAGGCCAGCTGTGAAGGCTCCTGAGATAAAATGTAGTTGAGAATTGTCAGAAGGCCTTTCTTCCTACCACTACGACCTCACACTTAATTTTTTTTAATGAATGTGGCTACGTAAAGTGTCTAGGGTTATGATATGTAGTGTGGTGTAATAGGTTATAGATATACCCACAGATATTTAACAAGACTAATAATATTAATAAATGTTAAAATACACTGAACTAACTCACGTGTGTAAAATTTTTTGATAGAATTACATTTATTTTGTTCTGGATCAATTTTTTAGGTTGACCAGAACTTAAAAGGATTTAGAGATTAATTATGATAGAAATGCATGGAATATTATATCATAAATGCAATAGTGTACATATATATGTACTATCCTAGTTAGTTTTATTAAAATGTTCTAGTAGTCATCTACTTGGGAGGATAGTTAATGTTTGTGCTGTTGGGGTGGCCTCATCACACCTGTCTATATTGACTACACAGTGTCCAGAAAATGGTGGGAATTTTTATGAGGGTATTAGTACTACACAGCGTTGGTGAATGTCCAGCAGACCAGAGGCTCACTCATCTTGTAGTTGTAGCTCTGGTGCTGAAATCAGGTGGTCCCACCTCTCCGTGCTGGCGGGCAATAATGGTGGTCTCTGTCACAAGTACTGCACAGATACACTCGAGTAAAGTCACCAACTGAATAGTCACTGCTTTGTTGACAACAGAAACTCACAGCTCTGCAATCAAAGTATGGGCCATGTGTCAAAATCTATTCTCTACCCACGTCTGGACACAACACTGACACAACAACCACATCATACAGACAGGTCAGATCTCTCTGACCAAACAGCACATTTACCATGGTGGTTTTACATCAGATAGATCCTCCCAGACTATAGATTCTGAAAAATATTTATTAGTTGTCTGCCCTAAAAGAGGATAGGTAATATGTTTCATTATTCTCAACACTTGATCTGTCTTGCCTAACCCTTGCTGGAGTTTATGTACATTGTTGGTCCCTAGACCCTGACTTGGGCGGGGGGTTTAGAGCAAATCCCTACTTGTTTGTAAGGCTAGATTTCGATATGGCAGTATCAAATCACTCGAACATGAAACAATATTCAAAATATATAAGGAAATAATTTCAATCTTACCAGATTATGAATAAATAACACAGAATTGCTAGCAAAACTCAGCTGAGCTGCTGGCTATAGTATGGCGTCCCTAAACTTCTTTCACGTTCTTTCATATGGAAATCACCACACTTTAAAATCTGTGTCTATCACTGAACAACTATTGAAGAATGGCCCCACTTTCGCGTCTGAGCGCTAATGATATGATTGTCTGTGGCCAATCACTGCCTAGGTTTATTTTAAATTCAAATTTCCTACCCTAAAGTCATTTCAGTCATGCTTCAGTCAAGTATGGATGGTTATCTGTTAGTCTGTCCGTCTCTACTTGTGTTTCTACAAAAATGTACTCGATTTTTGAACCAACCTTTCTCTCCCCTCCAAAATTTTGTCGTTAAAAGTTATTTTTAGACACAGCCACCACAATATCCCCTCTCCTCCATACCAAGTAGATTTGAACACCTGCGTCTCGAGGTCGTGTTTTTTTGTGCAAAATAGCGACACTTTTAGATTCAATACAGTCTGTCGATGATGTAAACTACACTGTCTTTTGTCATTATCTTCAATATTATCTATCCGTCTGTAAAATTAAGAACATATTAGTTCACTGCTCAGAATAGGCCATCCGGCCAACTAATTTTTATATTCCTAACATTAATATTAAGAAAAAAAAGTACTTTTTAATTTTTGTAATATTCCTAACATCTGCGTTTAGCCGCTGAATTCAAATCAAGGGCTTGGTATCGCGCAAAAGCGTCCAATAAATGACTGTGGCGTAACATATCTATGGTCCCTTCTGTCGAGTTGCTTACTTTTTATGTCAACTTGGGAAACGTGACTTTTCTCCGTTTCCCCCCCAATTGCGTCTCCTTAGCCTTTCTAGTCTCACGCAATCTTTCCAGTCATATTTTTTTCTTTTTATCCGCCGTTCCCCTCCTGTCTAGCGAGTCAATTTTTATGGAGGGTGATGACCCGCGGTCTGGGCGATCATGTACATCAGCAGCCTACGCATTATGTTTTTATCCTTAAATGTTATCTTTGGAGGTATTTCACCGTTGTATCTCTGTCAATTTCACTACACATCTCCCCACTTGAAAACATGCCTATGGCAAGTTCCAAAACCAGCGATACACATAGGTAAAATTACTCCTCACGTCTGCCGCTACTCTAATTTTGATCACAGGGGTGCCGACTGAGGAAATCTGCACCGACATTCAATTTGCCTGGGATATATTGGATACTGAACTGATAAGGTTGAAGCAATAAAGACCACCTCAGCAATCTTGCGTTTTCATGCTTAGCCTGAGATAAAAATACGAGAGGCTGATGGTCCGTCTCCACCACAAATGTCCTACCATACAGATAGATTTGAAACTTCTTTATTGCCCATATTAACGCTAAACATTCTTTTTCGCTTGTGGAGTATCCTTGTTCCGCCTTATTCAATTTGCGGCTTGCATAAGCGACTGGTTTCAGTTCCCCATCAGGTGAAGATGATCTTTGCAACAAAGCCCCTCCGAGTCCTACATTACTTGCATCGGTTCTTAAGACAAAGTCCTGTGTCAAATCAGGCAGTTTGAGAATAGGCTTGCTAGTGAGTTTTTCCTTTAACTCTTGGAACGCTAGTTCACATTGTGCAGTCCAAATAATTTTATCTGGAAGTCCCTTGCGAGTCAGATCAGTCAGAGGACCACATATAGCGTTAAAATTTTTGATGTATTTCTGATAAAATCCGCATAACGACACGAATGATCGCACGTCTTTTTTTGTTTGTGGCCTAGGTGCTCTCTGCAGTTTTTCCAAGTTCTTAGGATCAGGGGTCATATTACCCTGATATACAGTGTGCCCCAAGAATTCCAACTCTTTGCATCCAATACAACATTTTGTTGGCCTAGCCGTTAAGTTCGCCTCCCGAAGTCTATCAAACAACATCTCCAGAGCTTCAATGTGTTCTTCAAATGTCTCGGTGGCGACGAGAATATCATCCATGAAATTTGTGATACATGGGTTATTCAGGGGATCCAACAATTTGCGCATCATCCTTGAAAACACACTCGGAGCATTTTTCAGTCCGAATGGTAGCATATTGAATTCATAATGTCCATCCGAAGTGCTAAAAGCCAAATAAGGTCTCACTTCAGGCTTCACTGGGATCTGGTAATAGCCTTTACTAAGATCCACCTTTGAAAAGTATTTTGCCTTGTTCAGTCTGGCAAATAACTGTTTTGTGTCTGGTAATGGATCCACTTGTCCTTCTGTGACAGCATTCAGTTTCCTGTAATCTATGCACAGTCTGTGTTCCCCAGACGGTTTTCTCAACAAAACGACACTAGAACTAAAAGATGATTCACTGTGCGAAATAATCCCCTCCTTCAACAAATACTCTATTTCTTCCTTTAATGCCTTCTCCTTCGCGAACGGAATAGAATAGGCTCTCATACAGATTGGGTTTGAGTCTACCAGTTTCATGTCATACTGTAGCAAATTTGTATGGCCTGGTTTATCTGTTAATACATCTGTATGTTCCTCCAGAACCTTTTGAACTCTCTCCCTCTGGTTTTTAGTCAGGTGCTTACTGACTTTTCCCTGTGCTGCTGTTTCACAAGGATGTAATGGGTATTCATGTGAGGTGAGTGGTTCTTTTTGCATCTGGGTTGCAATAGCCAAGGTCAATAAGGGGGTGCTTTCCTGGAGTGGTCTGTCCAGATACTTCTTTAACAGGTTTACATGATAAACTTTTTCCTTCCCCTTTTTGTCAATTTTATAGTTTGTTCTAGACACCTTCTCTAGAACCGTATATGGACCTTGCCAACCAATTTGTAATTTATTCTGGCTTCCGGGTAGTAGAAGCAGCACCTTCTCTCCGACTGCCAGTTCCCTGTCCTTTGCCTTCCTATTAAAATATGCTGCATGTTTATTCCTGGCTTGTTTCAAATTATCATTTGCCAGTTTCCATCCAGCTTTCAAACGATTGGTCAGTTCGTTCACATATTGATAAGATGAGGTAACAGTCTCTTCCGCCTTCTCATCTGTCCAGGTCCTTAATAAAGTTACATCTGGATCTTTAATTTATCATACTTATTTTTCATGGAACCCGTCTGGTCCCGTCCCTTAGAAGCTTTATAATGAGGACTTTTCTTCCTAGAATCATCACTCACAAATCGACCACTACCAATTTTTCTCTGGGGTTTGTCTCCCCACTTAAGATTGCTTATGAGAGATCTTCGCTCTCTTTTCTGTTCTTCCAGTTTATATAAGTCTGACCGAGGGATTGTCATCTTATCCTGGGTAAAATTTCTTCTTTGTACTCTTCGCATAGTGGCCATGTTAATCCATTCAAGTGAAGACTGGGTGTGAAAAGGGGGCTCCCATTCCACTTTGTCTACCCGAGTATAATTAGTTTTCCTTTCAGGCCTACAGTTGCCCCGTGGCGTTTCTAGGTCCTGCACATATTTTCCCTTTGTGGGTGTTCCCTCATGAAATACGCCACATGCTTCTACAAAGTTTTCAACATCGACATTTACGTCGGGCCAATAGTATTTTCGAGCAATCTTTTGGCAGATGGTACCGACTTTCTCATGGTCACCATCTTTTCCAACATGTAAGCTCCTTATTAAGTTTGCCCTATATATCTTGGGAAGAACTAACTGTCCGTGACCCGTGGATCTAGTTCCTGTCTTCCTGTATAATAGTTTGTTCTTCATGAAATATTCCCCCTTGCTCGGAGGTGTGTGGCATTTGGGCAATTTTTTAAAACATGGCTTGAGTGTCCTATCCTCAGCCTGCGCCTTCCTCATCTCCTCTGGATGAGCGTTTATAGGTTCACCTTCTTCCTCCTTCTTCTGTGACCTGGTCTGCACTGTCGCCATGATCACAGGTTTCTCGGGGTTCCCCAAGAAGACGTATCTACACCCCAATATCAGAGGGTAGATTGGTTCATCTATCACTGCTGCTCTGATTTCTCCTTCCACATAGCGAGTTTTCACCGTTATCCTTGCGATGGGAAGTGTCATGAGTGGTATGTCCTTAGTCGCCCCTTGTATTTCCACTGTTTCTGTGGTATACTGACTTGGGTCCACTAGGCTAGACTTCACAACTGAATCATAATCCAAACCTGTATCATAAAGGCACCTTATGGTGACCCCATTACAAATAACATCCTCACAAACTGGGGGGTGATAAGGTTCCTGTTGTCCCTTAGGATTAACCTTTAATCTTTGCGTCCCCGACTTCATTGCAGCAATGTTTGAAGGTTTCCTTCTACAAAATTCGGTGTTATGGTTATCCTTCTTGCACCATTTACACCATCTTTTTCCTTGGTTTAACGGTTTTCTTTCATTGAACTTTTGGTCATTGAACTGTGAGTTTCTGTCGCGATAGTCATTTCTTGGCCGCTCAAAGTTTGTCCTACCTTTATTTCCCTGCTCTCTATTATCAAATTTATTAAATTGCTGTGGAGCTTTAAAATTGTCTATGTGCTTCTTTTTAGCACCACTTACCTCTGCCTGGGCTGCCTGATACCTCTCAGCAACATTTAAAATTTCCCCCAACTTCTCTGCACCTTGTTCCATGAGAAATTTTCTCATGTCTGGAGCCATGGACTCTCTCAATTGCTCAATCATGATCATTTCTTTAAGATCTTGGGTCTTCCCCAGAGCCGTCCATTTCTCCAAATAGGTTTCTAGTCTAGCAGAGAATTGGTGGTATGTCTCCCCAGACAACAGTTTGGCATTTCTAAATTTCTTACGATAAAATTCACCATTCTTCTCGTACCTTAATAACAAAGCCTGCTTTAACATGTCATAATTGTCTTGGTCTTCCCTGTTCATTTTAGCAAATACTTCATAAGAAGTACCCCTCAATCCCTGTGATAGCTTTAAACTCCACCTCTCTCTCTCTAACCCATATGTAGTAGCTAATAACTCAAAACGTCCTAGGTACCCCTCTATGTCATCGTCTTTTTCAACAAAATGGTCTAAATGAAACCCCATAGCTGAGTTTGAGGCTCCCATACTGGGCGTAGCATCCGAGGCAAAAGGGCTGGCACCATTTTCAGGAGCCAGGCCTGGTAATTCCAGCTCTCTTAGTCGTAATTCGTGCTCCCTCTGCAACCTTCTATCTTCTGCCTCCCTTTCGGCAGTCAACCTTTTTTCTTCTGCCTCCCTTTGCTGTCGTTTTTCTTCTGCCTCCCTTTGCTGTCGTTTTTCTTCTGCCTCAATCTGCAGCCTCTTAGTCTCAGCCTCTAACTTCTTCTCTTCAACCAACCTGTCAGACTCCAATTTTCTTTCAGCCTCTTTTTCTAATCTCCTTTCTTCCCGTTCAATATATTTATCACATTCAGCCGTTACGTATTGAATTAAAATTTGACCATCCATTCCCATCTCCTTCGCGGTGAGCACAGCAGCTGATCTAAATTTTGCCAGCTCCGCCATACTTTTTAGACAATATAATAATATACAAGATAAATCTCTAACCAGTAAATACACTAAGTACTTCTTATGACTATAGTCTAACCAATTCTAACTAACCAGTTAACTAATAAATTATTACTGGCTGTGAAGATTCACCAACTTTTATCTGCAGGGACACTTTTAATTTTAAAGGGAATTTTACAATTTATTTCCCTACTTTTATTTCTCCCACCAGGAGATCCTAATATTACTGTTGGGCTAATTATCCCGGACGAGCCCCCAATTTATGTAGTGGTGTTTGATGGTGTTGTATGATGTTGATATTACTAAATGTAATTGTATGAGGCCAGCTGTGAAGGCTCCTGAGATAAAATGTAGTTGAGAATTGTCAGAAGGCCTTTCTTGCTACCACTACGACCTCACACTTAATTTTTTTTTAATGAATGTGGCTACGTAAAGTGTCTAGGGTTATGATATGTAGTGTGGTGTAATAGGTTATAGATATACCCACAGATATTTAACAAGACTAATAATATTAATAAATGTTAAAATACACTGAACTAACTCACGTGTGTAAAATTTTTTGATAGAATTACATTTATTTTGTTCTGGATCAATTTTTTAGGTTGACCAGAACTTAAAAGGATTTAGAGATTATGAAAGAAATGCATGGAATATTATATCATAAATGCAATAGTGTACATATATATGTACTATCCTAGTTAGTTTTATTAAAATGTTCTAGTAGTCATCTACTTGGGAGGATAGTTAATGTTTGTGCTGTTGGGGTGGCCTCATCACACCTGTCTATATTGACTACACAGTGTCCAGAAAATGGTGGGAATTTTTATGAGGGTATTAGTACTACACAGCGTTGGTGAATGTCCAGCAGACCAGAGGCTCACTCATCTTGTAGTTGTAGCTCTGGTGCTGAAATCAGGTGGTCCCACCTCTCCGTGCTGGCGGGCAATAATGGTGGTCTCTGTCACAAGTACTGCACAGATACACTCGAGTAAAGTCACCAACTGAATAGTCACTGCTTTGTTGACAACAGAAACTCACAGCTCTGCAATCAAAGTATGGGCCATGTGTCAAAATCTATTCTCTACCCACGTCTGGACACAACACTGACACAACAACCACATCATACAGACAGGTCAGATCTCTCTGACCAAACAGCACATTTACCATGGTGGTTTTACATCAGATAGATCCTCCCAGACTATAGATTCTGAAAAATATTTATTAGTTGTCTGCCCTAAAAGAGGATAGGTAATATGTTTCATTATTCTCAACACTTGATCTGTCTTGCCTAACCCTTGCTGGAGTTTATGTACATTGTTGGTCCCTAGACCCTGACTTGGGCGGGGGGTTTAGAGCAAATCCCTACTTGTTTGTAAGGCTAGATTTCGATATGGCAGTATCAAATCACTCGAACATGAAACAATATTCAAAATATATAAGGAAATAATTTCAATCTTACCAGATTATGAATAAATAACACAGAATTGCTAGCAAAACTCAGCTGAGCTGCTGGCTATAGTATGGCGTCCCTAAACTTCTTTCACGTTCTTTCATATGGAAATCACCACACTTTAAAATCTGTGTCTATCACTGAACAACTATTGAAGAATGGCCCCACTTTCGCGTCTGAGCGCTAATGATATGATTGTCTGTGGCCAATCACTGCCTAGGTTTATTTTAAATTCAAATTTCCTACCCTAAAGTCATTTCAGTCATGCTTCAGTCAAGTGTGGATGGTTATCTGTTAGTCTGTCCGTCTCTACTTGTGTTTCTACAAAATGTACTCGATTTTTGAACCAACCTTTCTCTCCCCTCCAAAATTTTGTCGTTAAAAGTTATTTTTAGACACAGCCACCACAATATCCCCTCTCCTCCATACCAAGTAGATTTGAACACCTGCGTCTCGAGGTCGTGTTTTTTTGTGCAAAATAGCGACACTTTTAGATTCAATACAGTCTGTCGATGATGTAAACTACACTGTCTTTTGTCATTATCTTCAATATTATCTATCCGTCTGTAAAA
The DNA here is from genome assembly GCA_024509875.1 of Oreohelix idahoensis. Classification (NCBI taxonomy): domain Eukaryota; kingdom Metazoa; phylum Mollusca; class Gastropoda; order Stylommatophora; family Oreohelicidae; genus Oreohelix; species Oreohelix idahoensis. The sequence goes on from JAMPIV010005668.1 coordinate 76,297, forward strand.
TTAAGAACATATTAGTTCACTGCTCAGAATAGGCCATCCGGCCAACTAATTTTTATATTCCTAACATTAATATTAAGAAAAAAGTACTTTTTAATTTTTGTAATATTCCTAACATCTGCGTTTAGCCGCTGAATTCAAATCAAGGGCTTGGTATCGCGCAAAAGCGTCCAATAAATGACTGTGGCGTAACATATCTATGGTCCCTTCTGTCGAGTTGCTTACTTTTTATGTCAACTTGGGAAACGTGACTTTTCTCCGTTTCCTCCCCCCCCCCCCCCTCCCCCCCAATTGCGTCTCCTTAGCCTTTCTAGTCTCACGCAATCTTTCCAGTCATATTTTTTTCTTTTTATCCGCCGTTCCCCTCCTGTCTAGCGAGTCAATTTTTATGGAGGGTGATGACCCACGGTCTGGGCGATCATGTACATCAGCAGCCTACGCATTATGTTTTTATCCTTAAATGTTATCTTTGGAGGTATTTCACCGTTGTATCTCTGTCAATTTCACTACAACGCTCAATGTGAGCAACCCTGAGCCCATATCAGTAAGGAATCAGCAACTGGAACAGACAGATGCCTTCACATACCTAGGATGCATAGTAACACCAGACGGCGGAGCAAGCAAAGACATCAACAACAGAATGAACAAAGCAAGAACAGCCTTTTTTAGTCTAAACAACATCTGGAAGTCCTCTCAGTACAGCACAAGCACAAAATTAGGATTATATCAGAGCTGTGTGCTTTCTGTGCTTCTCTATGGCGCGGAGAGCTGGAGAGTTACAGAGAAGGAAATATCGAAATTGTCCTCTTTTCACACAACATGCTTAAGAAAAATTCTCCGAATCTTTTGGCCGAATATCATCACCAACCAAGATCTGCTTACTCGGAGCAAGCAAGAGGACATGCACACCATCATAGCTGGCAGACGCTGGAGCTGGGTTGGCCATGTCCTCAGAAGAGATCCCGATGCCATCACAAGAACAGCTATGCTATGGACTCCTGAAGGAAAACGAAAGAGAGGCCGACCAAAAACAACTTGGCGGAGGACTGTGGAGGCCGAGATGCAAAGAATGAACCAGAGTTGGGGCACTGTACGAAGGATGGCCGCCGACCGAGCAAAGTGGAATCAATTTGTTGTTGCCCTACAAGACGCCACCAGGCGTAATGGCCACTGACTGCTTTGACGGTCGGCGGCTAAGGGTCAAAGAAGAAGAAGAATATCAGACGGACGTTTGCCAAGGCTATAGCTGCACTAGATGCTGATGTTGATGAGGGGCCTAAACAAAATAAATTAAAAGCATTTTGGAAAGGATTCAATATTCTGGATGCCATCAAAACTCTCAGAGATGCATGGGCCGATGTTAAAGAATTCAATCTGAAAGGCGCTTGGAAAAGTTGATTTCTTCCCTAATGGACGGCTTTGAAGGGTTTGAAGAAACAGTGGAGGCCATCACTTCAAATGTTGTGGAAATGGCCCAGCAGCTGGAACTGGAAGTAGAGGCTGAAGATGTTAGACAGCTGCTTGAGTCTCATGATCAGCCTGTAAGTGATGAGGATCTACTGGCGATGGAAGAACAAAGAAAACTGTTGAATGAACAGGAAGCCATGCCTGAAGATACTGGAGGTTTGTCACGTAGGTTTTGATCATTAAATTGCCTATTCCCTCTTCTTTTTCTTTTCACCCGAAACCTCTATTATTTATTATCTGTCTTTACCTTTTTCCGGTATTTTTCGCATCATTCGTTTGCGAAAAATATTTTCTTCAGTATTCTCAAACTTTACCTTGTGTTTTTCTCATACTGGGATACGTAATTTTATTACATAGATGTCAGTCAGACGTGAAGTGCGATTTAGTTGCAGTCCATCTCAGACATCGAGCCGACTTGGGTCTGCACCTTCAGATGACACGACACTCCTGAGTTAGATTCTCGACGTAAACGCGTGAGAAAGCTAGGAGAGAGCCGACATCCGTCTGCATTTTCACCGGTCAACAACGAGTTGCATCGGCCGAACGCTTAAGTAGGAGCGAATATTTACACCTTATAGTCGCAGTTTCAGACGGTTGTGTGAGATTTGCAACTGACACGCGCTTTTCCCGGTCAGTTTGTTACCGCAGGTGCGTAATCGCACTGGTGGTAGTTACGACACGCCTCTAAGTTAAACGTAGCTGTTATGAGAAGGGGGAGAGATCGGGGGCGGGGGAGATAGTTCATCCTTTGTCTGGTTTAAAATATTAACCCACGTTTGAAACTATTTCATTTCACTCAGTAACTTTGCAGTTAGACTAGAACAACCTTCGTTCGATTTCTAAATAATCTCTGTAAATAGAGATGGCCTTTAGTTTGGTCGAAGTGGTTTAAGTTCTTAGTACTTCTGTGTTTGAGGTAAATATTATATATAATAGATCTCTAGTATTTTGTGAAGTGATTAAGTGTTAAATCGCCGATTTCATTTTAAACTAGTTCTGTGTGCAGAGTGAATATTTTGATAGTTTGTTATTTCTTTAATCGACGAGTTGCAGTGGAAATACAAAATAAATTATATTTTTAGCTTACTAAACAAGTAGCTGAAATGAGTTTAATTTAACTGTTAAATACTCAGTCGAAACTGTTTTAAAAACTAACTTATAAATGCTAGATGCGACATCAATGAATATTGACGGAATACGAAGATATTCCTAATTCCTGATGATTGATTTTTATATAACTTATTTCACGGGAAGTTTTAAATATAAGTCAAGCTGTAGGCTTGTCGTGTAAAATGTAAGTTATATTGAGCACATATATGTAAATTATCTGATATGTGTTCTTTCCATTTTATATAGTGAAACGGTGGTACCCAACTTGCCAGCGTTTAGTAAAGAGACATATTTGTGTGAAGCATAGACAGTTCCTATCTTTAACCACGTGGGTTTTTGTTTCAAGTAACACTGGTCTGACAGTGCATATGCCATCAGAGAGAGACAGTAATAGCAATCCCACTAACGGTTTCTAAAGACTAGAAATATATATTGGGCTTTTGAGCCAGTTCATATTGCTCCACAAATTTAAATGTACATGCTGCCTGGCGGCGAGAATATTACAAGAATAACATTAACATTCCGACAGAGATTGTGACTAGTATTGTGGTGACCAAATATAGTACCTGCCTGAAAGAAGACACCTATCTGACATTCCTTAATTCCTAGAATCCAAAGCTAATGACATTGTGCTCTGCTCACTTTCGTGCCTGGACAAATTTTATGTGACTAAATCAGACATTCGAAAAAAAAAAAATTAGAACACCCAAGGAATCGTTCCCTGAGACAGAGAGTTCAGTACGTCTTTTGGAACTGGGGGTTTCTTGGTCGATGACTGCATTTTTCGGGTCTGTGCGAAGGTCCTAGAATTATTATGTTCCCAGAAGCAGCGAGCAAAGTTGTGAGTATATATGTGTGAGCAAGGCCATGGCTGAATGAAAGAGAGTACACAGGCCAGAGTGTTATTTTACCGGTGTATTATTGTCACCCATTTGCTATCTTAAATTTTTAAATCTGCAGAATTTGTTACCAATGCTAGAGTTTCTTTTTTCTTAGGCTAAATCAGATTATCCAACTCTGTTCATACATTTACGAGAAAGAAAGAAACCTCTTAGACTCAACCCTATGTATCTATAACCTTTTGGGCCATCATCTGTTCTCTTAACGGGGCTGTGGGCTAAACCTAGAGTAAGATTCTAACGGGCTATCATCCTTGTAGCATTTTTTTCTTAAATTTTATGTCTATTTGCATATGTTTCTCCTTGATGTATTTCTTTGGTGTTGTGAGAAGATTTTTTTTTTATGATAATAATAAAAATCTCTCTTGAACTAATCAGTGCGTTGGTCAGCTCGTTCTAAAAATATATATATATCCATTGTTATAGATTTCCCACGTCTGTGTGTTTAACTGTCGTCACGTGTATGGGCGTGCCCGTGATTAGATAGAAATATATGTAATATATATATCTGTGTTTAGACTGTCTGACTACTTTAGATCTGTCGTAGAAGATAGGTGAGAGAGAGAGAGAAGATTTTCCGCTCTCAGAGACAGCATCTATCACTATTCTACCACCTCACTCGTGGAAGTCTATGTTTTTATTTCCATCTCTCACTGTGACTATCACGCATTCCAACCTATTCAGAAGGGACCAACCAAAGTCTTAATACTCCTATCGAAAAATCTACGACAAGGTTGGAATCGCTAAAATAGAGGACGCAATTGCATATTGGGAAAGGGTGGATCCCAATTTCGGCAGAAGTTCTAAAATAAAAATGGGTTAGAACACCAAGTAGTCTGTTACAGAGAATTTCTTAGGGAAAGGATGAAGACATCAATGTGGCAAACGTCATTGCTCTACTTTTTCAAGACGCAACCGCCACAACCAACTTCAGTCACCCCTCCCTCTAACCCTTCAGATTCCGAGCCATCAACATCAGCCCCAGCCCCTGTTAGATCTCCTTCAAAGTGCCCTTCTCCTAAAAGAATTAGATTGAAATCCTCCAGTTCTGAAGATAAGTCTCCTTAATTTTCTCCATCTGATTTTCTAAGTCTAGAATCCCCATAAATTACCAACATTAAAAAATTTACAAACTGTATATATTCATCGTCTACTTGCTCAAGCATGATTTTAAGGTAAGATGTTATTTACGTAATTTTTTATTTATTACTGTATTTTCTTTATTCTTATGTTTATTTCTGTTTATCTAGGTGTTGCACGCATTCGCAAGTGTTATATAGTTAGTTATTTACGTTTCTTGGCGGCCCTAATGCATTTGTAAGCTAAATAAAGGCTATGCTTCGACTTTCGTCGATTTTCGACTTTCGTCATATCTCTGGTCCCTAACCTGTCGAAAGAGTGAGGTATGGGTGTGTGTATGTATATATATATATATATATATATATATATATATATATATATATATATATATATATATATATATATATATATATATATATATATATATATATATATATATATATATATATATATATATAGGCGGTTTCAGAATGGTGCGAGGAAACCTACTCCAAAATCAATCCTAACATAGATTGTCCTTATTGAAAGCAGATCTCCCAGAAATTACTCTCAATGGGCAGTCAATTGAAAGACACAACAAGCTCAAATATCTTGGAGTTACTTTCGATCGCGGGCTTTTATACAAGTACCATGTTGATCACATCATACAGAAATGCAAAATATATATATTGAGTGTACGCCCAATGCTAAATTTTTGGTAACGCATTCAGTGTTATCTCTACTTGGATGATTATCACTGGGGCCACATATAATTATCATGGAGTGTGGGGATACCCAACATTGTTTTCACCTTACCAAAGCGTGTGTGGGACCAGGTGTGTGTGTGAATAATTTTAGCCTCAGATCGCCTTGCGATGCAGTGCGCAAGCAACGAGTGGCTTGTAAACAGAAACCTAGAGCGGGGCCTACAGTGCTAGGGATTCCCTAGGCATAATAGAGCAAAGAGCGGGTTTTGTTTTGATTTTGTGTGAGAGTGAAACGGCGAGTGGAAGTTTGTTTATATTTTGCATGGGTGAGAGAATGACAGAGGCAGAATCTGCTACGGGTAGTAATGAGATGTTGATTACTTCTATATTTTTCACAGCCTTAGTCACAACATTTGTTCTGTGCTTCCTGATTTGATTGCTGCTTCCAGTTGGATTACAATTTCCATATAACAAATATTACCCGGCAGTCTACGCCATACTGCCAGTTTACAGCTATACGGCTGATACGATGATTTTCTAACCACAGCCTATTGTTGAAAGTGTCTATCACTCCAGCACATACGGGCTGTCGCCTTTGCTATTCAGTCATTTTCGGCAACACTGTCCAACCCATTAACAGCCAGTTAACTCGGAGTATACGGGCATGCCGACAGAAAGGATCGTCGATAGCCAGTACTATTAAAGCACACATTACTCGTTCTGTCTGGAGTATAACACTCTAAATCGATTTCTGTTACCTACAAGTAAGCAGTAGTCTTGCGCCCTGGATTATTTACCTACAGCACATAGTGCCGCCATTTGCAGCAACATCATCTCAGCACATACGGGCTGTCGCCTTTGCCATCCAGTCATTTTAGGCAACACTGTCGTACCCATTGATAGCCGGTTTCATTTGAGTATACTGACATAACGACCGAGAGGAGTAGTCAATTGCCAGTACTCGTCACCTGTCATATATTTCAAGTCTTCATTTTCCAGTATAAGAGGCGCCCCGGCGCGCCTACTGGATATTCGCTCGCCAGCAAAAGTCCTCGTTGTTTGCATATATATAGATCAGTGGGTGCAAGTATTTCTGCACTCGTTTTAATCTCCTTCACCTGTTAGTGTGGCCACCAGCTACAGGAAATTGTGAACGCATAGGATTTATAACGACGCTGTTACAGAGAGAACTTATCTCCATAGCCTTTGAATATTAAATTAGGTGGAACAGTGTAGTGTTTTTCCTAACTTAGAAGATAATTTACCTACCAGGATTTGTTAATTTTACAGGAGGCCGTTTTCTTCACGAAAACTGGGGGCCTACCCCTTTAGTTAGATTATCTTGGTAGCGAGAAAGTGTACGGGTGTTGGTGGTTTGGAGTGAGACGGTTTTTTCTTTTGCTGAGAGATTGAGTGAAGTATTTTTCTATGATTGTGACATATAATCACTAGCCCATCAGAGCTAGTGAAGTTATTATTTTTGTTGTTATCGTAGTTTCTTTAATAACTATATTTATATGTTCTAAGCGGTCAGAATTCACTTCTATTCTAACTGTCACTTGATGTTTGCTGTTGCAGTACTTACTGTAATAAATTATCCTATTTTGCATGAGAGGACAGAGAACGGTATGACATATTAAAACAGTCTCGAGTATGGCTGAGAAGTAGACCTTAGATATTTGATTAAATCTCTCTTCTCTCCAGAAGTCATATCTCTCTCCAAATTTGCATTTACCTCTACACCTCACGGTAGAAGGGGAACGACTAAGTAAGTAAGTAAGACTTTAAGTTTCTCTACTTTCACATTACTCATTCATATTCTGTCTAAACTCAGACATCCTCTATTTCCATACTCTCGACAGTCGATAATGTGCCCCGTGTAATTCCCGGCGGTCTATGAGAATGGAAGTAAAGAATACAACGTCCTCTCCCTCAGGTATGTCGTAAGAGGCAACTAATATAAAGTTGTACAAGGGACGGGCAACATCATCTTGTAAATCGAATTGCTACATAAAACCACCGCTATTACGACCGGTCGTGTCTTCTTTCTGACTTCTGTTTCACAGCTGTCATGTTGTACTACGCGCCCAAGATTATTTGACCACTTATTGATTTATATCTTTTGGAGCAAGTATACCCATCAAAAACATGATGGCTGAAGCGTCTTAAACTTTCAACATCTACAGCACGTAAAGAAGATTGAAAATCTTGCTCTGAACTCATCTTGCTGAATTATCTTCGTACATTCTCAGATGTCTACTTGAATATTTTCTAAGAAAGCAGAAGAAATCTTCAGGCTTTTTTATATCGCCATAGAGTTTTTCAAGGGATGATACTGCTGACAGCCATATGTGCTTTCTCTGTTCTAATATGTTGGGCATCTTTGAAGCAGATGTTCCGCAGTCATTTTATTGGTGCCACACTTACACTCATTGGAAGTTCCTATTGTGGCCCATGCGGAGTCTGAAAATTACCACTTCCTCTCTATTGATTCTAAACGAAATTATTTTACGTAAGTGTGGTTCTGAAATATAATTTTAATATTTGTCACTGTCACATAATTTGTCGTTCTCTTTTACGCATTTTCTCTCTCTGCCATTATCTATTCACTTCACATTTTGGAGCACAGAAAGCTGTGCCCCAGTCACTGTTTACGTTTTCACACTTCGATTAGTGTCAGGTCAAGGCGTCATTGACCATCCTTAAGGATTAATTGTAACCGCTTAAGTGATTGCACCAGATTGACTTCAGACGGGAATTGTTTGTTTACGATTGCGCAACCCACTTCCGTACAGACTAGTCAATCAGTGTGTGTCGCTTCAGTGTTAATACAAGAGACTAGGAGTGTCTGATAAGTGGTGCAATCATTTCCCTCTTTAAAGGACCGGACAACGTGTTAGAACATCTTGTTAACTTGTATCCCAGGAAAAATCTAATTTCATTAGTACGATAGCCTGGAATCCTAGGAACCTGAACACTTAGTCATAATGGGATTCCATTTGCAAAGTAATAACCCATACCTTGTGTAAGAGGCATCTTAAACAAGTTGCCTTAATTATTTCTCTGAGCCAGAAGTCGGTATTCCCAAAATAGATTTCTGTCGGTGGTACCGATTGGTGGTGCTATCTTTGGAACAAGTAAGTGGTATAAGTGGCCCGCAGTCAAAGCTAGACACCTACAGCAGATGGGTCTTAACAGATGCTGGGCCAACTTCGCAATTACCACACGATACTACGAGGGACGTGTTGCAGCCACAAGACTTGACCAGTGACGAGAGTGAACCAGTCCATAACCTGCAAAGAACATCATCGGCTGGAGCAGAAACCAACAGACATTTTACTGGTAGCTAAGTACACACATTCAAAGCTGCCAAGTGAACACTCTATTTTCAAATCAGAAAATATGTTTGCATATCAGACCATCACCTATGAAAAAATTTTAAAAGACTTTATCTAAATTCACCCGACCCATATTTATTTTACAATTGTTAACGATAACTGACTATTAAATTTTGTTATCTGTAAATATTCAAATTTATAGTTGATTTAGTCATTTTGAGTGGACTGCACCCGCATGTCTCAGTCATTTTAAAAACTTATAACGGAGCTATTTAAGTAATATTTTACTGAGTTAAATCAGCTGGGGGCTTGAACGAGCTAAAATACATAATTCTTCATAAAAGGCGGCTGGCATATATAAAGTTGACAATTGCTCAGTCCAATTCAGCATTGTTCTTGATTTCTGAATTATCTTATGATCACTCCCTCGAGATAGAAGCATCATCAACCTTCTATCTACAACTCTGCCAGAAGTAATCTTTAGCAAAGGTAGATACCTTTGAAGACCCTCAGTAGATACTCTAGGTTTTGGCCATTGTTGAACCATCACTGCAGAGCAAGGGGAGTAACTCTCGTGACAGTTTCCCTCTTTTCAAGGGGTATGATTTTTCTCTCGCTTACCAAGTGATGGCGTCCCGCGATAACAAATATTAGTGAATATATTTTATTATGAGACTTTTCACTATGGTCTTTTTCTGTGTATCTTTTCAAAATATTATAAGTACACAATTATAGTTTTTACTTACTTACTTAGTCGTTCCCCTTCTACCGTGAGGTGTAGAGGTTTGGAAGAGAGAGCGCCAGACTATTCTATCGGCTGTCTTCCTCCTGGCCTGGTTCCATTCTAGTCCTCGGTCCTTCAAAGATTGTCTAATGTTGTCCTCCCAGCGGACTCTGGGTCGTCCTCGGGGTCTGGATCCTTGGCTCTTTGTTTCCCATGCTTGTCGTGGTAGCCGATCTTCTCCCATTCTGCAGACATGGCCAAACCATCTTAGTTGGGACTGTTCTACTTGGGTCTGTAGGGGGTGGCATTTTAGGCCTTGACGTATCGTCTGGTTGCGTACCATGTCTCTTCTTGTTACTTCAACCACCTTCCTCAGATATCTCATTTCTGAGGTTTGGATCTGGCTTTTATGGGTTGTAGTCATTGCCCATGACTCGCATCCATATGTCAAGACTGGGACATAGGTGGAGCGGTATACAGCCATCTTCGTTTTCTTACCAACCTCTCTCTTGCTGAGGAATCCTCGATTTATGGCCTGAAAAAGTCTCCCAGCTGCTGCTTTTCGAGTGGCCAACTCTTCTTTGATGCCTCCCTTTCGGTCTATAATAGCACCGAGGTATTTAAAGTGGTCGACCTGCTCCAGGACCTGTTCTCCCAGCTTAATCTGATGTCTTCTTTCTTCTCGTGATATCACCATGGATTTTGTTTTAGAGCTGCTTATGACCATCCCTCTCTTCTCCAGCTCTTCCTTCCATACTTGCAGGTTGGATTGGAGATGTGCCTCTGATTTAGCAATCAGGGCAACATCATCAGCAAATGCCAGCTCTGAAATATAGACCTGTCTCATCTTCCAGTACCCCACTGAATACTTTCTTGTTCTCTCCTTACATGCCTTGATGACATCGTCCATAAGGAGTATGAAGAGGTAAGGTGATAGGATATCACCTTGTCTTACACCAGTGGTGGTCCTGAACTCTTCTGACTTATGGTTTGCTGTTCTCACATAATTTCTGCAAGACTTGTAGAAGCTCTGTATAGCATGAATCAGAGGTGCTGGAATATTCTTCCTTGCCAAACAGTCCCAAAGTTTGCTCCAAGGGACCCTGTCAAACGCCTTTTCCAGATCTATGAAACAAAGATGGATCTCACTCTTATACTCAAGGGCCTTTTCACTCATTTTTTATAGTTTTTTTTAAATGTAATTTTAAAAATATTATGCAAATGATTAATATCTTCATATGCTTATAATCAGCTTGTATTAAAAAGTACTATGTCTTCATATCATCTCAATGTACATGGCGCTGAGCGTTGTGTTCGTTTCAAACATACCAAGAAAATTATATAAGTAGATGTATATTTCTATATGTCCCGTGCAATTCCCGGGGGTATCTGAAGAGATAAAAGAAAGATTAATACTACTGCCCCTCAGGCATGTAGTACAAGGCGAGTAATATGAGGTTGTTCGTGGGACAGGCAACCTCATCATATAAAACAATTTGCCTCAGAAACTTCCACTACACGAGCACGTGAATGCTCGGTGCAGAATTCCTGTAGCAGGACCATCTGTACTGATGGCTGCAGGCTAAGGAAGGAGCAGAAGACAATGATATTGATGACGCTGGTGATGTTCTATGATGATGATATCTCTGTACAAGACAGAGATGCATTCGTAGAATAGATACCACTCAAACAAGACAGCGAGCAACATAGTTTACCCCCAACGCTACCCCTAGCCCTCACTCCGGTTATATCATACTCTACTCGCTTAATACACTAAGTGATAAGTGTTAACACAAAAAACAAGTATGACTGGGATACGCGAGGATAATCAACAGACTCACGAGTCCCCATGCGCTGGTCTGTAGTGCTCTACTAATAGACCTCGTGTTTGCTCTCATGTTCTCAGGGCAGCTTCGACAATATTTAAAGTGTGTTTCCTGTTACCAGAAAGATACAGACTTTCATAAAGGGCTGCTTGTGTAGAATAGAAGTATTGACGTGGTATGACAAGATCGCTAATATGGAACAGATGCAAAGTGCCAGACAACGTCGAGTGTAATGGTTCCCAAACTTTTTCCTCTGGGCCGCACTTTCGAATTTTTTATTGATAAGAGATACCTTCCCAAAAAAAATTATAAAATCAATTCCTAGCCGTGCTTTATTCATAACAAAGATCATAACTACTTTATAATATGATCATGAGACAACCAGGAAGTGTATAACAATATAGCTATATAAAAACATGAGTCATTCACAAAATATACAAATTCAATGAGAGATGTGAGCTTGTTTATTTTTATAATCTTTAAAAGATTAAAACTTTATAAGTTACATTATTTTTAACTATTATTTATTATTATTAAAATCTATCTGATATAAAATAAATTATATTACTGAATAAAATCTGGAAACTTGTGGAAAATTCTACCGGTTTCTATACTTATATTTCCTATATTATATCACATGTAACAAAATAAATTTTAAAAAAGAAGAAAATAACCTTCATATTTATTTTTGGGCTATGACTTTCTTGAAAATATCTTTAAATCCTTTATTGTCTTTGAATCTTCCCACCACACCTGTCATCCTCTCTGACCGCAACCAATGTGGCGCGCCGCACCGTTTAGAAAACACAGGTCTAGTGGAACTAGTTGTCAGGAGAAAGACGGTGACGTTTCACATAACACACATCGAGAACAACCCGCGGATAACATTACAGGACAGTCCTAGTTTTAGAATCATGACGTTAAAAGTAGCGTCCTATTGACAAAGTGGTTAGGCCGCTGGTCTCTCGCGCAGGGCCAGATTATGCCAAGATGGTCCTTGTCACGAAAGGGGTTTGTTGATGTTGTTGTTGTAATATAAAGTTATCTTGGACCAAAAAGATGTATAAGATGATACCAGGATAGTGCCAGGTAAGAGACTGGTCTTACAATAAATACCCCCTTTTCTGAAAAGAATCAGGGTGTATTGACATCAAAGGTAGAATCCAGCTGTATAAACCTCCAGGTGTGATGAGAGTGGATGTCCTGAAAGTCTATTTGCTCCCTTTCACGATTCTCCCCTGATATTATGTGTTATTACGATTATTTTCTATTATGGCTAATTATGCTAGGGGTAAGATATAACACCTTGCTGGAGGCCATAATGGAAGGTTAAAGTCAGGCGCGCAAGAATGGGACACACCTGTAAGTGGGAAGATACCATCGAGAGATGGACAGAAAACTGTGGAGATCCATTGCAACCGACTTTCGGTTTAGAGGTGGCATCTGATGTTGATGATATTTACATACTAATAATAACACTGATATGCAGTTCCGTTGTAGCAGAATTCGACATTGACATAATAATTTTTCCCTTCAGGCGACCATTGTCCTCTCAAGGCTGTGTGTGGTCCCGGTTGCCGGGTCCTCCCAGCGCAGTGGAGGCAGCGAATGGGTGTTGTGCCAGTACCAGATTGCTCTTTTTCGCGGACCTTCGGTCCCGAGAGAATTTTGGCTGGAGGCGTCTCGGTAGCGAAGTGATTTTTATAGCGGCAGTACACACGAGGGCAAGTTCGGGGCACAGCGGATTGATCAACCGCTTGCTTGTCACATTGATTACGGAAACAACAATTAATATTCTGTTGTACCAATAAACGCCTTTAGGCGTAACGGAACAACGGATAATTTCTTGTTGCCCTAAGACGCCGCAAGGCGTAATGGTCACTGACTGCTTGGTCGGTCTTTGGCTAAGGACGGAAGAAGAAGATGCTAGGGGTACTAATTATGGTCTATCTATATATAATATGTATCAACAAAACTTGGAACTCAATTTAAATAATTTTAGCAAGTCTGATGGAACATATTTACAATTTATTTAACCTATACCGTTTCTTTTTTCGGTTAGGTAACTTATAATGAATCAAATGTATTTACATAATGAAATAAATAAGCATGGAATATCAATTATCAAAATGAATCAATATGATGAATTTTCACCTTTTGATTAACCCTTATCTAATACATATATGTTTTGTCCCTCTTACTGGACTGTGAAGTAGTAATTATCAAATTTATGTCCATAAGGATTCATCATACACTGTATTTTTATCTTTATATTGTATATATTAGAGGTAGAGTCTGAATAGGCTGACCAGTGGCTTGGTTTTGCCACTTATCTTCTATGTAGAAATCAATCACACTCCAGCCATGGACTAACACGTCTGTGAATTGCCAGGCAGTAGACGCTGGGTATCTGGCTCCAATGACTTTAAGAGCACTTGCACCTCAGAGTTCAACAGAGATGGATGATTCATGCACTTCTGGTAGTTTGCAGGATAAAACCTGGAATATAAATAATCACAACCCATGTATGGTCCAGCACTATTCTGTCCTCACACACAATGGACATAACAAACAGTGTCAGACATTGTGCTAACAAATGCACAGGACAATTTACCTCAATACCACTCACAGCCAGTTCACTGTGACTAATCTTTCCTTATAAATCCTAAGTTAGATCCAGTTGTCCCTGATCCGCCTTCATACAATGATTTGGTCTAGTGTAAAGCACTAAGTAATACCTTAATCAATTCCTTAAAACAATTCTTGTCATCCTTCCTTATGTTCCTGGTAAATGTGTCGTTCCTTTAAGAAATACTCCTTCAAACACTTTGTCAAACTTACAGACGTACTTTGGCCATCATTCTCAATTATTCTACACATTTTACAAGGCTGGCTTTCGTCTCCAGGAGTTTACACATGCCACACACTTCCTAACGCACATGTGGATTAATCACAGGAAAATTACATAATTATATACATATAAATATTCATTCTTACCCTCAGGCAATACATAAAAGCTGTAACAGGCTGTTAATGGGCATCTAGGTCTGCCAGGCAGATGCGGTTGGCAAAGGTACAAAACGTTTACACTTTTACCGCTTTCTTCTGTTCGGCTGTATTTTTTAAATGTTGTGGCCTCAATTTAGCCAAGGGCAAGGTCTTATATACTAGCACATCCGCCGTATCGGATGGCATGGGGCAAAAAGGGTGTTAAAAATCTCAAAATGAGGCATAATTTTGCCTTCTGTTCAATTAGCAAAATTTTTAATATTCATTATCTTTCTTATTTATGGGGCGATTTTGGTCATTTAAAGCTTGAATTATTCTATGAAATATTCTGTATTGATCTAACTACTAATTGGTTAGTTTGCAAAATGCATTTTAATATATGCATGCTTTAACAAGCTAAATTGGGACTAACCTGATGTAACAAAGCCCTTTCCCTTAATATTTCTATCTTATTAAAATACTATTCGAGAAAGTTTTTACACCTACCTCTAGCGTAACATTCCCGTTATTGAATTATATAATCCTTTCCGGTGATACTTCTTTATTCTTTCCAAAATTAAATAGCATTGTACCATCGGTTACACAAAATGGGCCTCTATGTTCAAGCCTAGTACGTTTTACAATACACACCAAGAATGACGCGTTTTCATTGGTTAGTGTATCAGAGAATTCTCAACATATGGCGTGCGGTATGGTCAGATTTACTCCTAAGTATACAGAAAACCGTGTTGTGAGTCAGACTAAATCACGACAGTCCTGTAGGCTTTTTTGGTGTGTGGCCTCCTTTACCTAATAGGGAAAAAAAATTTGTGTTTCCAAACCCCTTAAGCATAATGATGGTATATACTAGTATTATTAATACTTACTTACTTAGTCGTTCCCCTTCTACCGTGAGGTGTAGAGGATTGGAAGAGAGAGCGCCAGACCATTCTATCAGCTGTCTTCTTCTTGGCCTGGTTCCATTCTAGTCCTCGGTTCTTCAAAGATTGTCTAATGTTGTCCTCCCAGCGGACTCTGGGTCGTCCTGGAGGTCTGGATCCCTGGCTCTTTGTTTCCCATGCTTGTCGGGGTAGCCGATCTTCTCCCATTCTGCAGACATGGCCAAACCATCTTAGTTGGGACTGTTCTATTTGGGTCTGCAGCGGATGGGATTTTAGGCCTTGACGGATCGTCTGGTTGCGTACCATGTCTCTTCTTGTTACTTCAACCACTTTCCTCAGATACCTCATTTCTGAGGTTTGGATCTGGCTTTTGTGGGTTGTAGTCATTGCCCACGACTCGCATCCATATGTCAAGACTGGGACATAGGTGGAGCGGTATACAGCCATCTTCGTTTTCTTACCAACCTCTTTCTTGCTGAGGAATCCACGATTTATGGCCTGAAAAAGTCTCCCAGCCGCTGCTTTTCGAGTGGCCAACTCTTCTTTGATGCCTCCCTTTCGGTCTATAATAGCTCCGAGATATTTAAAGTGGTCGACCTGCTCCAGGACCTGTTCTCCCAACTTAATCTGATGTTTTCTTTCTTCTCGTGATATCACCATGGATTTTGTTTTAGAGCTGCTTATGGACCATCCCTCTCTTCTCCAGCTCTTCCTTCCAGACTTGCAGGTTGGATTGGAGATGTGCCTCTGATTTAGCAATCAGGGCAACATCATCAGCAAATGCCAGCTCCGAAATATAGACCTGTCTCATCTTCCAGTACCCCACTGAATACTTTCTTGTTCTCTCCTTACATGCCTTGATGACATCGTCCATAAGGAGTATGAAGAGGTAAGGTGATAAGATATCACCTTGTCTTACACCAGTGGTGGTCCTGAACTCTTCTGACTTATGGTTTGCTGTCCTCACATAATTTCTGCAAGACTTGTAGAAGCTCTGTATAGCATGAATCAGGGGTGCTGGAATATTCTTCCTTGCCAAACAGTCCCAAAGTTTGCTCCAGGGGACCCTGTCAAACGCCTTTTCCAGATCTATGAAACAAAGATGGATCTCACTCTTATACTCAAGGGCCTTTTCACTCAGCTGTCTGAGTGTGAAGATTAGGTCTTGAGTACTTCGGTTTGCTCGGAATCCGCACTGGACCTCATCCAATTGTGGCTCAGCTAGGCGTCGGAGTCTCTGCTCTAGGATTCTAGAGTAGATTTTAACAGGGACACTGAGAAGGGATATGCCTCTATGGTTTCCACATTGTCGATTGTCACCCTTTTTGAAAATTGGTGTTATGATGGCAATCTCCCAATCCTTTGGTATGGTCTTGTTGCACCATGCTGCCTGTAGGACCTTTAAGAGTAATAGGTCGCCTGATGCTCCCATGTACTTAACCATTTCTGGTGTTATACCATCATGCCCTGCTGCTTTGCCCATCTTGATTTTCTCTAGTGCTGCCCTCAGTTCTTCCATCTTTATGTCATCTTCACCATCATTGGTTTTCTCTTCTGTGCTAGTGGTTATCATTTCTGATGCTTCACCATGCTCACCATCCAGGAGTTCTGAGAAATATTCTTTCCATCTTTCCATTACTTCCTTCGGGGCAGTAAGCAATTTGCCTTGCTTGTCCTTTATAAATTTGAGAGGGCATTGTTTTTCTTTCCTCATGTTCTTTAGGGTCTTATAGAACAATTTCTGGTTTTCTTGTGCATCTTTTTCTAGCTTTTCTCCAAATTCTTCCCAGGACTTCTGTTTTGCTGCTAGCACTTTGTTCTTTGCTTCTGTTCTGAGTGTCACATATTCTCTATATTTTTCCATTTGTCCTGTTGTGTTTTTAGCTCCTAAGTATTGTTTCCATGCAATTTTCTTCTCTCTTATTTTCTCTTTGACTTCCTCTGTCCACCAAGGTGTCCTCTTTCTCTGGTTCCCAAGTCGGACTTCACCGCATGCTTCTGCAGCAGCTGTCTTTATGATATCCTTGAATTTATTCCAGAGGGTTTCCAAGTCATCAGGTCGTTCTTCTGTGTTGCTCACTGCTGTAGCAATAAGCCCCTGATATCTGGTCTTAATTTCTGGCTCTCTCAGCTTGTAGGTCTTAATGCTCATTTCTCCTGCTCGTTTACTTGGTTTCTTGCGTGATGTTGGGCAGTTCCTAGGCTGAGCAACTCTTTCAGTTGTTCGTTTGATTGTTAGCAGGTAGTGATCACTTCCAATCTCTGGCTCCCTCCAGACTCTTGCATCTCGGACATATCTGAATGAGCTTCTCCGAACAATGGCATAGTCGATCACTGATGTCGTAGATTTTCGATAGGAGAATTAAGACTAGGTTTGGTCCCTTCTGTATAGGTTTGAATAGGTGATAGACTCAGTGAGAGTTAGTGAAAGGTAATAGAATTTCCACACACGTGAGATGATAGATTTTGATATAGTGGCTGTCTCTGAAAGCGAAAAGAATTCTTCTCTCTCTCACCTATCTTCTACAACAGTTGTTACAGCGTCAGACAGACTACACCAATATACATATTACGTATATTTCTATCACTCACAGGCACGCACATACACGTGACGACAGGTAAACACACAGACGTGGGAAAGCTATAACAATGATATATATATTATCTAGAACGAGCTGACCAAACACGATTATTAAGTTCAAGAGCGATTTTAATATCAGGAAAAATCGGCTCACAACATCAAAGAAAGTACATCAAGGAAAATACATATACACATAGTCATAAAAATTCAAGGAAATGTTGCAAGGATGATAGCCCCGTTATAGTGTTAACTCTAGGTTTTTATCTCGTAATTATATGCACAGAGTTTGAAAAAAATCTGATTTAACCTAAGACAAAAACACAAGAACTCTAGCCTTAGCAACAAATTATGCAGATTGAAAAAAAAAATTAGGACAGCAACAGGGTGTCAAAGATATAATAGTGAAAATATCACTCAAACCAGCGTACACTCATTCATTCCGCCATGGCCTCTCATACATGTACTCACGACTTTGCTCGCTGCCTCTTGGAACACACTGATTTTAGATCTTCACACAGACTCAAAAAAATGCAGTCTTCTGCCAAGAAGTCCCCAGTTCCAAAAGACGTATTTAACTTGGAGTCTCCGGGAACGACTACTTGGGTGTGCAAATTTGTTCAAATGTCTGATTAAGTCACCTAACAATTATTCCAGGCGCGGGAGTTAGCAGAGCACAGTGTCAATAGCGTAGGTTTCTAGAAATGATGAATGTCAGGTCGGTGCCTTCCCTCAGTATAGGATTCACTTTAGTCACACCACAGATTTGTCCACAAAATATATATATATATATAGTCGGGAAATGTTAGTTAATACTTGAAGTATTTCGCGCCACCAGGCAGAAAGATTACGTAGAGTTTTTTTCTAGAAGAAATTAAGATCTGGCTCCAAGGTCCAGTATTTATCATTACAGTCTTTGAAAACCCGTTATTGGGATACAGTATTTCTGGCTAACTCGGGTTGCATATGCACTGTTAGTCCAGTGGTACTTAAGAAACCCACGTGGTTCAAAATAAGGACTGTCTATTTCTTCACAAGTATGGAAACTACTACTAGGTGCTGGTAAAGTTAGGGTCACCCCAAAACTTTCACTGTGTGGAGGAAAAATAACACATATAATATAATAAACAGAATATGTACTGGTTATAACTTACATTTAAACTTGCAAGCAGAGAGCTTTGCTTATCATTTTAACTTCCCGTGACGTAAGTTATATTTAAAAATCAGCAATCCTCATGAATTAGGAACACGTGCGTATTCCGTCACCATTCATGAGGCTCGATTCTAGAGTTTATACGTTAGTTTAGAAAAATACACTCGACTGAGTATTAGCAGTTAAATTAAATTCATAAATAGCTACTCTTGCCGTTATAAGCTAGAGATTTTAATTTTATTCTGCTTTCCACTGAATGCTTCCCTAGAAAATATAATAGCCTACCACTTTATTTCTCTTCTGCGCTAAAGAAATAGATTAAAATGAATTAAGCGATTTAACACTTTAACACTCACAAAATCTATATATCTATCATATTAATTACCTCAACCACAGAATTACAGGTAGTCGCACAACTTAAGAATAAAATGCTGAAAATATTTCTGGAAGTCTAGAAGTTCGACAAATTGCCGAAACAAACTGAGATCTTCGCTAACAGCTATTCTGTTTACGAGCAACCTATCTACTGTGAGTCTATGAGCGAGAATGAAATTAAAGTTTCAAACTTGGCCAATATCTTTAAAATCGGACACAGGATCCTAATCTTATTTCGCCAAGCGAAATAGTCTCCCCTGTCCGTATAACACCTTCGTCCGCTTATCGCGTGACGTAACAGCCATCAGTGGCCGAGGGCTTGCATGAGTTGCAAATCTCAGACCACCGTCTGCAGTGCGGAGTGGATTTTCACGCTAAGCCGGGTTTTTCCTGACGAAAAACCTCATGCGTTTACTGAAATGCAGACTCTCTGTCTACTTTCCATGTCCCTCGGGTGAATTTTCACGCCCCAGGCCAGAGACCCTCAGACGAATGTCTAGCGAATGCTGTAAATTCACGCCTATCATCCGACCAGCGCGACTGACATGTACGCAATACCACCCAGGTGCGATTCTCAGTTTTAGAGAAAGGAAAACAGGTAAAGTTTGCGAATTATATGAAAATAATATTCGCAAAACGAATGGATGAAAAATATACAGGAAAAAAATGAAATACAGAGATAATAAAAGAGAGAATTCGGGTGAAAGAATAGGAAGAAGATGTAGGAAATTAAATGAATATAAACCCTACGTGACAGAGCCTCCCCCCCTTTAAGATATGGAAGCACTCCATGTCTACGTTATGGAGTTTAATTTCCTATAACCGTAGCTTCGGGGTGTCTGTCTTCTTCCCTCTCCTCTTCCCCCTCCATCTCTGTCCAATTCCTACTCAAGTCCACTCCTCAAAGTTTCCTTCCCCTGGAATGTCTCATATGCGCGCTTGAAAGAGCGTCGCCGCTTCTGACATTTTTGAAAGATTTCCTGTGATAGCGGTGGAATATCCCTGCCACTATCGTCATCTTCGTCAGTTTTGGCGATCGTCAGGAGATGGTCGGAGGTTGGCACTGGTTTTTCCAAGTATCTCTTTAAGAGATTTAAATGGAAAACCTTCTCCTTTCCTTCAATAGAGATCTGGTAGTTAGCCTTAGAAATCTTTTTCAGGACGGTAAACGGCCCTTGCCATCCGATCTTCAGTTGGTTGTTCTCGGTAGGGAGCAACACCAAAACTTTCTCTCCTGCTTCCAGTTCTCTCTCTTCCGCGACTTTCCTGTATCGGTTAGCGTGCTTGGTGCGTGCTCGCTTAAAGTTAGTCGTTGCTAGGTCCCACCCTAGTTTCAACCGTTCCTTTAAAACCGACACATATTTACTGGCTGAGACAACTGTCTCATCAGCCTTCTCGTCTGTCAGAGACTGAAGTAAGGCTTCAAGCGGGCCCTTAATGGGTCTGCCGAATAAGAGTGTAGCTGGCGGAAATCCTGTGGAAGTATGAGGAGATTCTCTGTAGCCAAATAATGCTGCAGGAATACAGAGATCCCAATCTTCAGGTTTCACTTGTGCCAGCTTACTTAGCATCATGGTGAGGTTTCCATTAGCACGTTCCACGAGCCCATTTCCGGCCGGAGTATATGGCTTAGTGTGGATGTGCTGGGTCCTCAAGATCTTAACGATCTCATCCATCAACAGGTTTCGGTATGGAGATCCATTATCCGTCAACACTTGCTGAGGGAATCCCAACCGAGTGAAAATCTGCACGAGGGCTTCTGCGACATGCTTGGCATCTGCGCATGTTAGCGGGATAGCTTCTGCCCATAAAGTGCATGTATCGACTAAGGTCAGGATGAACCTGTTCCTTCTTTTAGTCCTTTCGAAAGGCCCTAAAATGTCGATCACAACCCGTTCGAATGGTGTTCCCATTATTGGCATTTCACCCATGTGGACTGGGGGTGCTCGTTGCTTGGGTGGTACACGTTGGCACTGGGCACAGGATTTGACATATCTGATAATATCAGTATTTACTCCTGGCCACCAATAATGAGTGGTTATACGTTGGTTTGTGGCGTTCTGTCCCATATGTCCGCTAAAGGGAAGAGAGTGCCCCATTTCTAGGATTTGGCTTCTGTACTGTTTCGGTACTAGGAGCTGGTTGTAACCTTGGTCAGGCTTGCCCGTTCTCCGATAAAGTACGCCATCCTCAGAAAAAATGTCCCCGTGCTGTTTTGGTTCCTTCGCCATGGGCAGTTTCCTAAAGCAGGGTGCCAAGGTAGGGTCCTTGTATTGCGCTTCTTTAAGTTCCATAGGTAACAAATTTGGCGCAGGCTCCCGTTCCTTCTTGGTTTGCCCTCTTATAGTTACTGCTGCCACAATCGGCTCTTCCGGTTTCCCAATACACACGTATCTCCCGCCAAGTATGACTGGGTAGATGGGATCATCCATAACAGCCGCTTTGATCACACCTCTGACAAAGTCAGAGTGTATCTCCACCAATGCGATGGGAAGCGCTGTAGGTGCATCACTCTTACGAACTCCACAAAGTTTGACGGTCTCTCCTGTCTCTTGACCGGGTTTAACCAGGTTTCTGGCAACAATGCAATCGTAAGAAAGCCCCGTGTCAAATAAGCAAGAAGTTTGAGAACCGTTCAAAATAACAATACCTCGCGTTGAAGGTCTATCCCCAACAGGTTGGGAATCACTGTCAATAATTCCGCCTTGCGAGACTGTCAATAAGCATCCGATGCGTTTTGGCTCGGTGTGCTCGGTCTGATCATATGTCCCGTGCTCAGGGGTTCTCCCTTTGCCACCTTGTCCTTTCTGGCTGCGCTGCCATGTAGGGCGGTCGGGTTGATCAGGCTGTTTGGGGTGGTTGGGGTACTTGTTTTTGTAGAACTTGGATTTTTCAGGAGGGGGGTTTTGAGGTCCAGTTTCTCTGTGGTTATTTTGGTTAGAAGCCTGAGAAGATTGCTCTAGGTTATGTTTTCGAAAATGCTCCTCTGTCGGTTTCCGCTTTGTGGCCGGTAGTTCAGCCAGCGCATTTTGGTAACGCTCAGACTTCTCTAGGATGTCTTCGAGCTTTTCTGCACCCTGCTCAGCTAGAAATCTCCGGGTATCAGCAGACAATGTGTTCTTTATTTGTTCTGTTAAAACAAATTCCTCCAGACCTTCATAGGTAGAGGGGAGCTGCGAGAGCTCTAGGCACTTTGTCAGATAACCCTTCAAACGAGACGAGAACTGCTGAAAAGTTTCAGAATTCTCTTTCCGGCTGTTGCGAAACAGTTGCAAAAATTTTCGAGCGTTCATTTCAAAGCGCTCCAATAACGCTTTCTTCAACAGATCATAGTTGTCTTGTTGGCTGCTTTCCAGTTTGGCGTAAACATCATACGCAGAACTTTTCAAAGCCTGGGAAAGCTTCATGTTCCAACGCGACCTCTCTAAACCGTACAGAGTTGCAATTTTTCTCAAATTTTTTCTAACCATGTGTCAATCTTCTCATTTGGACAAGGGAAAGATTCTAGCGGAAAAGACATAGCAGTGAGGTGAAGAGATTGACTGTTAGAAGGATCAGTTAAGGAAGAATGAGGAGAAGACTCTCCATTGGTGGAGGTAGAGGCAGCGCCACGACTTTGAAGTTCTAGAGCTTTAAGAGCCAACTCATGTTGTCTCTCCTTCTCTCTTTCCTCATGCTGTCTCTCCTTCTCTTTTTCCTCATGCTGTCTCTCCTTCTCTTTCTCTCTTTCGTCATGCTGCATCCTGCGAATTTCCATTTCCTCCTCAATCTTCTTCTGCTGTAATAGCCGGTCTTCTGCTTCTTTCCTCCTAGCTTCTTCTGCTTTCCTCTCCGCATCATATCTCTCAAGTTCGTCCCTGACAAAAGCTTTCGCTTCCTCTCCTTCCAGTCCCTCCTCTCTCGCTTCGTCCCTGAGGAGTTGTCTAAGTTTTGCCCTCTCGGCCATATTATGTCAGTGACTGAGACTAGTGGAGAAAGAAAATAGGAAAAAGGATACACTGACTCCTACCACTTACGAGAAAAAAATGTACCAAAAATTCAAAAGATGATATCCTTAACCCTGGGATACCTCCTCCAAAGTAAAATCTAACTATCGCTGCTATTATCGGCAATAAAGCACTTAATGCAAAACACGACTACGCCAACTAAATGGTAGTTAAGATTACTTCTGAAAAATAAGTTGCTACAGTGGAAAAGCAAAAGAATATTGCAAAAATTAAAGAGAAAAATAATCCCTTAATTTTTAAAAATCCACTATAAGTTCGCCCCTGAAGTCAGATCGGGTAAGGGAGGGAATTAATCTGGACAAAAAGTCCGAAACACACTCCTTAACTTAGTTCAAACGCCGTTCTGCCTCAGTACCCAGTGAATGTTATACACTCACCACTTTACCAGCATTTAGTATTACAATCAGCAGTTAACATATATCCCGACAAAATCAACCTGTAACCAAAATGTATATTATTCAAAGATGCTGTGGAAAAAAAAACTTATTAGTTTGTGTGGTCAGCACGCCCGTAAACAGATCGCTAGTCTAGGGGGTAATTATTTTTTAAAAGATACACAGTCACAAGACATCACACTCTTACTCTATATCAGAATACAGAATCTTAAGTTCAAAGTCCAGATAGACGAGTCCACATTTGTCGTACTCGTCTTCCTATTCAAAGTTCAAAAATCCGTCGGACGAGAACCCATTTGTCGTAGATTTTCGATAGGAGAATTAAGACTAGGTTTGGTCCCTTCTGTATAGGTTTGAATAGGTGATAGACTCAGTGAGAGTTAGGGAAAGGTAATAGAATTTCCACACACGTGAGATGATAGATTTTGATATAGTGGCTGTCTCTGAAAGCGAAAAGAATTCTTCTCTCTCTCACCTATCTTCTACAACAGTTGTTACAGCGTCAGACAGACTACACCAATATACATATTACGTATATTTCTATCACTCACAGGCACGCACATACACGTGACGACAGGTAAACACACAGACGTGGGAAAGCTATAACAATGATATATATACTATCTAGAACGAGCTGACCAAACACGATTATTAAGTTCAAGAGCGATTTTAATATCAGGAAAAATCGGCTCACAACATTAAAGAAAGTACATCAAGGAAAATACATATACACATAGTCATAAAAATTCAAGGAAATGTTGCAAGGATGATAGCCCCGTTATAGGGTTAACTCTAGGTTTAGCCCGGCCCCGTTAAGAGAACAGATGATGGCGCCCGAGTCACAGATACATAGGGTTTGAGTCTAAGAGTTTTCTTTGTTTTATCTCGTAATTATATGCACAGAGTTTGAAAAAAATCTGATTTAACCTAAGACAAAAACACAAGAACTCTAGCCTTAGCAACAAATTATGCAGATTGAAAAAAAAAATTAGGACAGCAACAGGGTGTCAAAGATATAATAGTGAAAATATCACTCAAACCAGCGTACACTCATTCATTCCGCCATGGCCTCTCATACATGTACTCACGACTTTGCTCGCTGCCTCTTGGAACACACTGATTTTAGATCTTCACACAGACTCAAAAAAATGCAGTCTTCTGCCAAGAAGTCCCCAGTTCCAAAAGACGTATTTAACTTGGAGTCTCCGGGAACGACTACTTGGGTGTGCAAATTTGTTCAAATGTCTGATTAAGTCACCTAACAATTATTCCAGGCGCGGGAGTTAGCAGAGCACAGTGTCAATAGCGTAGGTTTCTAGAAATGATGAATGTCAGGTCGGTGCCTTCCCTCAGTATAGGATTCACTTTAGTCACACCACAGATTTGTCCACAAAAATATATATATATATATATATATATATATATATATATATATATATATATATATATATATATATATATATATATATATATATATATATATAGTCGGGAAATGTTAGTTAATACTTGAAGTATTTCGCGCCACCAGGCAGAAAAATTACGTAGAGTTTTTTTCTAGAAGAAATTAAGATCTGGCTCCAAGGTCCAGTATTTATCATTACAGTCTTTGAAAACCCGTTATTGGGATACAGTATTTCTGGCTAACTCGGGTTGCATATGCACTGTTAGTCCAGTGGTACTTAAGAAACCCACGTGGTTCAAAATAAGGACTGTCTATTTCTTCACAAGTATGGAAACTACTACTAGGTGCTGGTAAAGTTAGGGTCACCCCAAAACTTTCACTGTGTGGAGGAAAAATAACACATATAATATAATAAACAGAATATGTACTGGTTATAACTTACATTTAAACTTGCAAGCAGAGAGCTTTGCTTATCATTTAAACTTCCCGTGACGTAAGTTATATTTAAAAATCAGCAATCCTCATGAATTAGGAACACGTGCGTATTCCGTCACCATTCATGAGGCTCGATTCTAGAGTTTATACGTTAGTTTAGAAAAATACACTCGACTGAGTATTAGCAGTTAAATTAAATTCATAAATAGCTACTCTTGCCGTTATAAGCTAGAGATTTTAATTTTATTCTGCTTTCCACTGAATGCTTCCCTAGAAAATATAATAGCCTACCACTTTATTTCTCTTCTGCGCTAAAGAAATAGATTAAAATGAATTAAGCGATTTAACACTTTAACACTCACAAAATCTATATATCTATCATATTAATTACCTCAACCACAGAATTACAGGTAGTCGCACAACTTAAGAATAAAATGCTGAAAATATTTCTGGAAGTCTAGAAGTTCGACAAATTGCCGAAACAAACTGAGATCTTCGCTAACAGCTATTCTGTTTACGAGCAACCTATCTACTGTGAGTCTATGAGCGAGAATGAAATTAAAGTTTCAAACTTGGCCAATATCTTTAAAATCGGACACCGGATCCTAATCTTATTTCGCCAAGCGAAATAGTCTCCCCTGTCCGTATAACACCTTCGTCCGCTTATCGCGTGACGTAACAGCCATCAGTGGCCGAGGGCTTGCATGAGTTGCAAATCTCAGACCACCGTCTGCAGTGCGGAGTGGATTTTCACGCTAAGCCGGGTTTTTCCTGACGAAAATCCTCATGCGTTTACTGAAATGCAGACTCTCTGTCTACTTTCCATGTCCCTCGGGTGAATTTTCACGCCCCAGGCCAGAGACCCTCAGACGAATTCTAGCGAATGCTGTAAATTCACGCCTATCATCCGACCAGCGCGACTGACATGTACGCAATACCACCCAGGTGCGATTCTCAGTTTTAGAGAAAGGAAAACCGGTAAAGTTTGCGAATTATATGAAAATAATATTCGCAAAACGAATGGATGAAAAATATACAAGAAAAATGAAATACAGAGATAATAAAAGAGAGAAATCGGGTGAAAGAATAGGAAGAAGATGTAGGAAATTAAATGAATATAAACCCTACGTGACAACTGACTTCTCATTCTTGGTTGGTTCACATCTAGTGTATGCATGTATGCGCTTATGGGGGAACTTTGTGTTTGTAATGATCAGATTCTGCTCACTGCAGAATCTAAGGAGTCGCTTTCCATTGTCATTGAGAGTATCTTCTCCATATCTTCCGATAACTCCACCCCATCTAGCATGGTCATTTCCAACTCTGGCATTAAAATCTCCGAGCATGATAACTTCATTAGGCAGTCATCCACTGTCCTTTGAAGCAGCTCGAAGAATTCCTCCTTGACCTCTGCTCTCTCATCCTCATTTGGCCCATACACTATGACCAGGTTGACTATGGTTTCTCCTTCTTTTAGTTTTACAACCATAATGCGCTCCGAGACAAAGTTCCATCCCTTGATACTATCTTTTTGATTTTGGGCCACAATGCAACCCACGCCCCCTTTAGCTCTTTCAAATATGGGTACACCACTGTAGAGCAACGTGTTGCCATCGAGATCCATGACTCCTTGTCCTTTTTTCTTCGTTTCCGTTATAGCCAGGATTTCTAGTTTTGCTTTCCTCATCTCTTCCACCAGCTCCTCTTCCTTCCCATTTATACTTCTTGTGTTCCAAGTTCCATAAGTCGTAGTCCGTAGTCCGTTCCAGTTCGTCGCCTTTAGAATCAGTCCGGTTTTCTCTCTTGTAGTTCGCGTAATCATGATTTAAAGCAAACAGGTGATTGGCCTGTTGTGCCTTTGCATGGTGGAGGGGCTGCCTCCTTACGGCCTCCATGCAGGCCGCCCTCCTCCTTTTTCATCCGGAGTATTATTAATACACTGTTATATTAGTTTGTTAGCATTGCTTACTTTTTTATTAGTAATTAAATGTTATTAATGTTTATTAGTACTATTTTTATTATTATTAAGGTAAACATAGTACATTTTATTGAAAAATCTGTGTATTTTTTTTTCCCCCATCATTTATGAAAGAATAGACCCTCATTTGTATTTGTTTGCATGACGTCACATTTTTGTCCACTTCTCCCTCCCCCTATTGTCACAAAATTGTGAGCCCCTTTCTCCTCACTATGTGACGTTATATGTGGACGACCCTTTTACCTTTACGCATCTAGTTTATTCTCATTCATCAATATTTTTCACCATCGTCAACTATTGGTGCTTGTCACTAGACTGAGGGAGTACCCCAGAGGCTTACAATAAATAAAAGAAAGACCAAGAAAAACTCGTAATTTTCATTGTCTGCCTCTTTCACTACCTCATCCTCTATGTCGGCTTCTGTATCATTTAAACCTGTCGCTGGCACTGTCTCAGTTACATCTCTAAAGTCATCCACTACATCAAAGTTATGAAGACAATTGTGCGTCAAGCAACAATGACGGTGATTTAGCGCTCCCTGGATTAAGCAACCACCGGAAGTCAGCTCCTAATTAAACTCCGGGTCTCGCGAAATCTCACCGGAACCGGAACATCCTGTTGCACATGTGCTGTCCTTTACTGATGCACTATGATTATTCAGAGTTCACGTCTGTCACCAGCCATTTTTCCCCAGAGGATGATCTCAGTAATGGCCAACAGACACAACCGGCAGACAACGCCCTTGATTCGCACGTGTTCATTTCCGACATTTAGACAGTGCTTTTTTATGCTTTGTTGTTTGTTTGCACTCCAACCTAACTCCGTTTATTCTCTGCTTAATTGTGTACGTTCATATATTCTTTTTTTGTATTTGTACTGTAAGATTTATTCTGTACATACAAGTGCACATTTGGATATGTCTGTGTATGTTTATGTGTAAGTATTATGTTTGTATACATATAATTATATATACTCGTACATACGATCCTTGTAGCTCCCGCGGGTCTCTGATGAGACAAAGAAAGAATGGGATTACTGCTGCTTCAGGCATGTCGTAGAGGGCAAGGTTATGCCAGGGGTTTGCAACCTCGTCATGTAAAACTTTTTGCCACAGACACCTTTACCGCTAGAGCATGTGAATACTTGGTGCAATCTTCTTGCACGGAGGATCCGCCGCAATGATGACATCATGCTCCACATGGAGCGAACGGATAAATTTATATATATATATATATATATATATATATATATATATATCAGTAACTGTCTTTCTGGTTTTAATTAACACAGTCATTGAATTATTTGTATCTTCGCTTTGGGATCGCATTACAAAGTTACATCACCGCATCACGTGTCGGCTGTTGCGGACCGCAACCGTTTTTTAACTCTTGCGTTGATAACACACTCTGAGAAGCTGTTTCGTGTCCATATAAGACAAAGATGTGACAGAACAATATAGCTACAGACCTGCGGTAGATCAAAGGAGACAATCGGCGACAATGATGATGGTGAGGATTTGTCACGACGGAGAAATCCCTGTGAGACTCCCCGACATAGAAGCACCAATCTTTGCCAAGAGTAATCTCGAACGAAAGTTGATGCCTTTATTTAAAAAACTCATTCATTTCACTCGAATTTTTGTCATTATTGGACCAACACTGCAGGACAGGGGTGACAACCCACGACTATTACAGGCAGTTCTTGTTCTGGAATCCCTAGGGAGACGAGAGCTGGAGACAGAAGTGAAAATGATGAGGAAAACTTGGAAAGAACTTGAGCTGATGGCGCGTGACAGGAGGACTTGGCATGTATTTGTTGAAGGCATATGCTCCTTGGGGAGCTAAAGGTTATTGATTGACTCATTGATAATTTTTGTGTATTTAACTTAGTTCTCATTCTCTTTCCTTCATCCCTGATGAAGAACGTATGGCTGTAACGTGGGTGTTTTCTTTATCCTAGTATAGACGCATCACATATTTTGTTTAGCTTGCCGTTTGCTTAGTGTTGCCAGGTGTATAATTGCCCGAAATCATACCGTATTTGTTGGGCATAAACTACATGCTATTACATGGATCCCATATTTAAATACGGGAATATTAAAATTTAACTGTTTAAGGGCGCACTTAGAAATTTTCAAGCGTGGTCTAGGTTGTATTGACTGTTGTAAATATGGTCCGCGGAAACGTGGGTAGCTTAGTGGACAAATGAGTCCAAAATCACCACATCAAGATATCTGACTGGCCGGCTAATTAGTTGGGCCTTGGACGGCCATAGACAGTAAAGTACGAGAAGAGATTTATATATACTAAGCTTAATGTACGTATACAGGGAAACAAAAAGAATGAATGAAACAGCCATTTCTAGCAATTCATCATCATCTCAACCCGTAACCCGTCATGGGTCGTAGGGGTGCCATGGTGGAAGCATCAGCAGACAGGGTCCTCCACTGCTCTCTATCCTCAGCAATGCGTACAAGTGTGGAAAAACCATGCCTTGTCCATTCTTTGATGTTATCAGCTCAGGATTTTCTTTGCCTTCCTCTTCTCCGTTTACCTTCGACTGTTCCCTGGAGGATCGTTTTCGAAAGGGAGTCATGACGAGTTACATACCCAAACCAGGCAATCTTTCGACGTTTCCCTACTGACAAATGTGGTTCATGGTGGCCTGCATACATGTTTATTTTCGCTCTAACATAAACATTTGTTTTGTGCTCTTTATAGCAAATGCGCAAAATTCGTCTATAACATTTATACTCGAAAGCCTGAATCCTTCGCTCCGTATCTGCAGTGAGTGTCCAGCACTCACACCCATACAAGATAATAGATAATACAAGTGATTTGTATAATTTGATCTTCACAGGAAAACTGATGTTATTTTTCCAGATCACATTCAGCCTTGTCATAGCAGCTGAGACCATCTCCAGTCTTGTCTTGATTTCTTTACTTGATCTTCCATCACTACATATAGTGGACCCCATATATTTAAAGGTGTTCACTTCTTCTAACTTTTGCCCATATAACGTAATGTTGGTCGGAACATGTTTCTTATGGCTATTCACCAATATCTTGCTTTTTTATATATTAATTTCCATCCCATACGTTGTTACTTTCTCCAGTCTAGGGATAAGGTCTTGAAGTTCTTATTCTGTTCCAGCTATAAGATCGATATCATCAGCAAAACGTAGATTGTAAAGAGGTCGACCTCCAATCGATATGGTTGTTTTATAGTCGTAGAGAGCTTCCTGCATAATATGTTCTAGATATATATTAAAAAGCACTGGAGACAGGATACATCCCTGGCGAACTCCTACAGTTGTTTTGAAAAATTCTCCAATGTCATTGCTTGCAAAAACAGCACTGCTTGCGTCCTTGTATAGTGCTTCAATGATATCTATGATGTTGGCATCAAAATTTAATTTTCTCATTATTTACCATAAGCCTTCATGCCACTCGATAGAAGGCTTTTGTGAAATCGATGAAGTTATGGTATATATCGCGTTGATGCTGGAGATGTTTTTGATCAGTAATCTAGTATTAAAGATTTGTTCTGAGGTACTTCTTTTTGGTCTAAAGCCAGCCTGTTTATCGGACAAGATTTCTTCTGATTTCTGTTTTATTCTGTTCAAGAGTATCTTTAACATCTCTTTACTTGGATGACTAATAAGTCTAATGGTTCTGTAATTCTTGCACATTTTTAGATTTCCTTTCTTTGGAAGCGGTATTACTAATGACTGCGTCCAATCTTTTGGCCATTTTTTATTACTCCATATCTTCTAGCAAATTGTTGTCATGATTTTTACTATATCTGGTGCTTCATATTTCAAGAGCTCTGCTGGGATATTATCCACACCCGGTGACTTCCCTCCTTTCAGCGAACATATAGCCTCTTCCACTTCTTCCCGTAATATTACTGCATTTCCGAGTTCCTTGTTTTCACACTTAATGTTATTTAATATGCTATAGTCAGGGTCGAGTTTGCAGTTATATAATTCTTTACAATATTTTGTCCACCTTCTCATTACAACTGTTTTTTCATTGAGCAGAGCCCCATTTCTATCTTCTATGACAGTTACCCTGGGCTGTTGGGGTTTTGATAGTCTTCTTAATGGGTCAAAAGCTGCCTTGCTGTTACCTTTTATTAGCCCCGAATTAATGGACTCCCATTGATCATCTAGCCATTTTTCTTTGGCCTGTTTCATTTTCTTTCTAATATTTTTATTCACCATACTGTATTGCCATGTTTCTCCAGGAACCTCTTTCTTAACCTTCTTCATTTCCCGCCGTGTATCACATAACTTCAGAATGCCATCTGTAACCCATGGTTTGTTTCTTTTACCAAGCATTTATGTTGCTGATTCAATGAGCCCGTCTTTAATGTTCTCTGTGATTGAGTTGATATTTTCCTCCAGAAAGTTGAGAGCTGCACATTTTCCTCCAACCGTTGCCTCAAAGATTCCCGCGATTTCTGGATCTTTCAGTTTAACTAAACAATTTTCTAGCAATTAGGAGCACGTAACCCGCCAAAACATAAGAGGAAATAATTATGTCATCCTCTTTCTGCTACATTCTCTAATGAGGACACACTAATTCACCTGTGGTAATTTCATGACGTTTAATTAAACGTCATTATATCTTGGTAGTCAAACTTAACATGACGAATGGTCAACGCACCATGAAAAAATTGAAAGGCTTGTGTGAACTTTTAATGGTGTTCAATTATGCTTTCACACTGCAATGCGCGCCGTTTCTATATTTTCTCGAAGATGCCCCGTGACAATATGAATAAATAAATGGAGGAAACCTGAGTCCTGTGAGTAATAAATAAATAAGTAAATAAATAAATAAAGATAATTACCAGGCACAAGAACAGTATGGAAGACACTCGACAACAGAAAAGAAATATAAGTGATAGACTTAACGGAAATCGAACCGAGAATTAACCAAACGGCTCCATCTTGCTGTGGAATTAGGGGTGCAAAATTGGCTGTGCGCCCTTACACGATTTACTTTCACAGCAAATCGATTGCCAACGAGTGCTTGTCATTTACCCATATTTATCCATGACAAGATGGCAAGACATGCTCGTATTTTTAATGGGTGTTCAATTTAGGTTTTAATGTGCAGATCGCGTCTTTTCCGCATTTTCTCGAAAAGCTGCCGAGTTTTTTTTTTTTTTTATTGTTGCTTACAGACCTTTCAGTAAGACACTTAGTATATTGGGGATCAAATATTTCATTAACCCTTCTAGACATGGGGCCCAATTCGAAGGAAAAGTTGAATTGGCCTAAAGCCAGCTCAGCTGACAATCTCATCTTGCAAAACAAGTTGTTGCAACAGACACAGCCGTTGCAAGAGCACGTGTTTTGACTGACGGTTTTTCAAGGTCATCTGCAGTGGTGGATCCGTGCTCCATAGAGGGCGATTGTCACGGAATTGCCTCCCCTACTTTGCAGTAGTGGTCCAACAGTGGCCAAAACTCAAGAGTATCTAATATGGGCCTTCAAATGTGTCTATCTTCGCACAAGATTACTCTTGGCAGAGTTGTAGATAAAAGGATAATGATGCTTCTATCTCAAGGAACTATTCATAAAATGTTTTCGAAGTCAAGAACAATGCTGCACTGGCAGGGCAAATGTTAACTTATATCGGTCCGCCGCCTTTTATGAAGAATTAAGCAATTATTAATGTTAACTCGTTCAAGTCCCCACCTTGATTTACTCAGTGGAATTCTTATTATTCTGGTATAGCTAAGTTTCGAGTGTATTTAGTAAATTGACTGAGACAAATATGCAGTACATTCACAATGATTAAATCGACGTTAAATTTGTATATTTAGAAATAACAGATTTAATAGTCATTTAGGTTTTAACAAGGTTTTAAAGAAATGAATAATTATTTATTTAAAAAAGTTTATCATCACTGTTGTGATGGGATAGAAGTGTGTATAGGAGGTAACTTGGCAGCTTTGAGGGGTTACTTAGCTGTCAGTGACGGTTTTGCTCCTTCTGTTGGGATGGTTCTGGGTAGACTGATCACGCTCATCGCTGGTCAAGGTTGTAGGGTGCAGCACGTTCCCAGAAGTGTCAAGGAGTGTCTACGAAGTTGGTCCTTCGTTTTAAAGCTCAGGTCACGTTTCCCTTCTTGTTCCAGATATAGTACCCTCAACTGGTACCACCAACTAGTATGGTAAAAGAATAGAAACAAAATGCTCTCCTGAGTATTGCGTTTCCCGACACATGTTTA
>JAMPIV010005669.1:0-136530 GCA_024509875.1 Oreohelix idahoensis
CACCAATTAAGAAAAAAACATTTTTTTTAACAATCCGCTCGAACCCATTAACCATCCACTCTCTCGTCCTCTCTCTGTCTGTCGGTCTGTCTGTCTGTCTGTCTGTCTGTCTGTCTCTCTCTCTCTCTCTCTCTCCATCTCTTCTTAGTCAAGAGTTGCTGTGTCTACAACAGTACTGATAAATATGTGTATATTATGTAAGCAAACACGTGCAATACACATGTATATATATATAAAAACAAACAAAATACGAATAGAGACAGTAAGCACAATTATAAAACAAGAAAACTACATCAGCGAGAAATATCCATGCCAATGGTAGCAAACATTGACATGCTCAATTTACCATATCAGACTTTCTTGTCAGATACGTGACGTACTGACGACCGTAAACTGTGGATGTGAAATCTGATTTATCAGATACAACAACCCGACGACTGGTACATACTCTGCTAGCGCCTCTGGTGTACAAATGCTATGTCTACCCCCCACCACCACCCACACCCCCCCCCAACCCCCCCCACCCCACACCCCCACCCCACAACCCAACCCACCCCCACACCCCACACCAACCACCACTAATTGCTTGATGCTGGCTACCTTCAAGGCAACCAGCCTGCCAGCATGCCCTCTATGCTCCATGAGTAGCACAAAGTATAAAAATGACACATTTATATCATGTACCAAAGGTTGTCATAGATGAGAGTTGTAGTGAGGATAAGTTTCCACTAAAGATAAATGCTTCTACGGCACGCGCCTCAAATAGCCTCTGACAAAAACCAAGTCCCAGCTCACAACCTTCACATATGGCTGAATGTTGAGCAACGGTGTACATCGTCTTTCACTTACGGTATAAAGGGTCGAAGGCGAGAATCACTTGGCGCCTAAAAAAAAACCAGGCAACTTTGGGCCAATAGGACTGGTGGTACTTGGTTGTTATGCCTATACTTCTAGGAGATGGAAACAACGTTGATATCAAACCTTCGCTGCCTTGCAGAATATCAGTTTTACGTAAAGGCTTCGGGAATATCCGTTTACGGGAAAGGCTTCGGGAATAAAACGCTGGATGATAAATCCGGAGTCGGGGCAGTCTAATGTTGATTCGACGTCATTCTGGGTAACACTCCCGCGACGTGGCTAGGTACCAAACTGTATCGGCTACTGCCCTACTGCCGTTCCTTTGGACCTATCGGCTACGTGGAGAGGGGGGAACATGCTGCACGGGCAAACAACAGTTTGTATTTGTACATGACTTGTAAGTATTTGAAAACAAAATACACAACAAAGGAAAATTAAACCATAAAATATTTCTGTTTAATTGAGTTAACTACATCAACGGCTTCGACTGCGATAGTGGTTGCTTTGATGTTTTCTGTTTCTGTATTTGTGAGGTACATTCTTCCATTTGACGTTACTACTGTTGTCCAGTACTTAACATCTATTGACCTTTTTTCATGTCTTATTTACTTTGAGCTGCTTGTTTTGCTTCTGCCAAATTGTCACTGGTTCTATCTTCACGCCGCTTAGGTTAAGGTCTTATGTTACTCCTCTCTCTCTCTCATCCTCTCTCTCTCTCTCTCTCTCTCTCTCCATCTCTCTCTCTCTCTCTCTCTCTCTCTCTCTCTCTCTCTCTCTCTCTCACACACATATCTAGTCATCTTAAAAATTGATTTTTTTGTAAACTTTATAACCTTATCACTCCTAAGGTTCTATTCTCCTTTGATCTTTAGCCACCCTAAGGAATTTGGATCATTACTATTGTGTAAGTTAATTAAACAACATCAGCCCCGATGTAATGTGAGGGTTTGGTTCTTCAAAAAACCTCGGGGGTAAGTGCAAATCTGCATGATAGGAGATTTTTTATGAAGGCTTACGGAAATGATGGGTTAAGGTCCTGGTAAAGCGTCATTTGTGTAAACGTTTTTTATGAGCTGGGGATTAATGTAAACAGGCAAGATAATGCAAATCAAAAGTGACTAAAACAAATTTTCAAAATAAATAAGTTTTTTTGGTTATTACTATACTGGTTCGGATTACATTAAAAGTGTATAAATGTTATGTTAATATTTATAGAACAATCGCACAGACCTAATCAGAGGCAGATTCGGAAGGGGGGTAATTAGTATCCATCACACAAGAGCGTTGCTGATCTTGAAGGTCATGACTGATTGTCTGGATCAGTGGTTCCCAAACGCTGAGGCACGCCACACTCGGTGTGGTACGAGAGGATGTCAGGTGTGGGCATAACAGGATGGCAGGTGTAGCGCGAGAAGGATGGCAGGTGTGACATGACGAGGATGGCTGGTGTGACATGAGAGAATGGCAGGTGGAGCGCGAGAGGATGGCAGGTTTGTGGTTCGAGAGGATGGCAGGATGTAGCATAAAAGGATGGCAGGTGTAGCGCGAGAGGATGGCAGGTGTGACATGAGAGGATGGCAGGTGCAGCGCGAGAAGATGGCAGGTGTGACATGAGAGGATTGGGACAGGTGTAGCGCGAGAAGGATGACAGGTGTGACATGAGAGGATGACAGGTGTAAGCGCGAGATGGGACAGGTGTGGCACGAGAGGATGGCAGGTGTGACATGAGAGGATGGCAGGTGTGACATGAGAGAGGATGGGCAGGTGTGACATGAGAGGATGGCGGGTGTGACCATGAGAGGATGGCAAGTGTTTTGGCATGGAAGTATTCAAAGACATTCTAGGATTTAGAGAGATTAAAAAACATTCATATGCCAGAAAATAAGAAGGTCATTTTCTTATTTACTTTGTGCCAAATGTTATATTAATAAGGGAATTATATATATATATATATATATATATATATATATATATATTATATTATATTTATATAAATAATATATGTATAATATATATATATATATATATATATATATATATATATATATTGTTGTGTATTGCTTTTGCACACAGGCGTATGCCCGTTCTTTACTGGAGATCGGCTTGTCTGCATTAGCTAGTTTTTGTGCGTCAAAGCTCTTGTATTGCAAACGCCGCGATATTATTACGTAATTGGTAACTATATGACGTATGCATCGTCTGCTTTTGAAGCGCAACGGATAGTTTTCTGGGCCTTTCTTTATTGTTTACGTCGTGACCAGTGAAGACGTCTATCTTCATGCTCCTGATCCGTGGAGACTTTATTTCCAAGGGGCTATGTTTGAGAGGCCGCCACTAAGTTATTATTGGCCATGACGGTTCACGAACTTAACAGAGAAGGCATAATAGTGACTCAGTTTAATGAAGTATTCTTTTAACAAAACATGTCGTAAGGCAGTTAAAACTAATGATGCTCCAGGTTGTTCGTTGTGGTCCACGTCCTGTTAGCTCTTGCCTTAATTTAGGCCCCCAACGTTCTTTCCCTCTTATTATTGAGATGAGTGTTTCTCCATTGTGTCCGTTTTAGGGGGGGATTATATCAGGATTCTACAATTGACGGAGTGTGGACTGTCTGAATGCAACAGTATGAATATGAACCGATACATGACATCGTCTTTTCCTTATTAGCGGAACAGATTTATAGAGTCTTCTCAATAAATGTTTCGTTGAGATTCTTGAAAGTAACACTGACATGAGTTTTTTCTAAAGGACATTTGGTTCTCGCGAATGTATCATCAATCTCCAAGTATTATTGTTATTTTCAACTCTTCAGTCCAGTCTGTCTAATGGCAGAGAAACATTTGAATTAAAACACTACTTGGTTATTTTAAAATACAGTGGGAGTTCCCAAATGTTAGATTTCTAAAGGCGAGATGCCAAAAATCTAGATGGAAAACACCGTTGAATTCACCATAGTCGAGTACATTTTTACTGCACTAAAAAATTGAAACTTTCAATGTGTTTTTCCCCGGTGAATTTTAAAGGTATTTAGAAAATCATGCTTTAGTATTTAAGAGAGCATCATTTTTGACGAGTAACCATGAAATAAAGAGATGACAGAAGGATTTTTATTGCTGTCTTAAAATAAACTTACTGTTGAATGTCTTCCAGTATTGATGCTAATCATCTGCGAAATCCAGTAAATTTTACCATTTGACCATTTTTTAACTAATTGTTCATTGTGGGCATAAACCCAATCAATAGCGTATTCCAAAAAAGTACTGGGAACATAATAGCCTTGGTAGAGCAATTTTCGGGGTTGAAAAGACCGATGGCTGTATTCCAGCTTATTTGTCTACAACACAACATCTTGAATTGATAGGTAGTTGACTTTGAATTATATCACAATTTAGGGAAGACCATAATTGGATAAGGACTTCCACAAGATGGCGGTGTAACCGATCATAGGCTTTTTTGAAAATCGCGAAGGTGACGCTAATAAGTGGCGATTGCCTTTCCAAGTCTTCTATACATTGTTTTTAGTGTGAATATTTTCCTACGGATCCAGTATCAGACCTACATTTATCCGCTGTTCTTCTCTGATCTTTTCGTCAAGCATAGTATACTCTCTTTTATTGAAGTATTTCATAAACGATGGAGTCAGTAACTAATGATGCCGCAGAACCTGGGTCACGTCCCGTCCGAAACTGACCTCTAGTCATAACGGCCCGAATTGAGGGATGAGTGCATATCCTCCCATTGTGTCATAATTATATGATTCTACAATTATGGCGGGGACACTGGACGTCTGAATGCAACTTATGAATATAACTACTACAGTTTTAATTGAAAGAATGGAGTCACACAATAAAATGTTTCGTTGGAACTGACAGTAACACGACAACATTTTGAGATATTATTACAGTTCACAAGAAACATCTGTCAGTCATCTGATATAAATGCGCAGAAACAAATTTAATCACTACGATTTTTAAAATAAAGTGAAAATGTGTACATTTCTAAAGAGATGTAAAATCTGCGTAAACATCATCCTTCACAGTCGTGTCGAGATGTTTATTTGTTTCAATGTGGTTAGTGGGATTTTAATGGTATTTAAATTGTATTAAGATTCATTTTTTGACAAGTACCACTGAAGTAAGAGATTAGAAGATTTTTTTCTGTCAACTTTATGTTGTATGTCCTTCAGTATTGATAATCTATCGACTTTATGAATTGTTCTTTGCTAAACCAGTAGTTATAGAGCGTATGGTCCCGAATGGCAGAGTGGGTAGAGCATACATCCCCGGGTTGAAAACTTTACGCCTCCCAGTCTACAGCTGAAGCTAGATACTTGACTTTTGCTCTTGAGTTAGGGAAGACAAAGATAGGAGGTAAAGAGATGCTCAAACCGATCGGGGTTCTTTCTTGAAGGTAGACCTAATATACGGTGAAAGTATCTAACAATTCACTTTTTTCCTTACGGCAGTATCAGACCACATTTTATTTCCTAGTTTCCTTTATGTGCTTTTTAAGCAGCATTAATAAGATATGTTCCAGGGTACAAAAATATATTGAATTGTAAGATAGAATAGATGAAAATATCGACAAAAGTTCAGGTAACAAAAATAAGGAAACGTTAAAAATGCCTGATTCCTTTACTGGCATCATAACCATTTCAGAGCCCCCTTCACGGAGAAAAAGCATGAAGGTAGAGAGGATTGAGTACATTATATGGAAGGCAGATTTAATTCAGGCCGTTTGGAGTGAGGGTACGTTTAAGTAAGCGTAAAAGAAAGGTCAGGAAAGTAGCCAAGCAATATATGACTCAAAAGCGTTTGACTTAAACATCTTAAGGTCACTCCATGTTAACCACCGGGGGGGGAACTCAAACAATAAGTGTTGTATAAGACAGATGGTTAAAGATCAATGGGGGTTAAAAGTGTAAAGAGATGTTACAGAATTAGGTTTTTGTAACACTAGAAAGCAAGTTTTACACTGTTAGGTAGTTAGAAATAATAGTCTATGCAGAATGGACGTAATTGTATTTAGACGAGCGCTGTGTGTTATGGCTTCACTGCGTGTACTGGGCACGACCCATGTTTCAAACCCTGGCGTCGGCGTTTGAAAAGAAAGGGTAAAAGAACGGCAAAGGAAATTTGACTGAATACCCTCAAACGGCTCTAGTGATAAACCCACTGTCAGGATGTAGAAGGAAGCGAAGCTCCTGACCGGGTCTTAAAAATGAAGAAAAAGATACCTCAGGTTCCCCAGTCTACCTCGTAAATGGATACATGTCATTGGGCCGAAGGGCTGAAAGCATAAGTTTGCAACGCTTATAGTATTAAGAAATAAAAAAAAAAAAAAGACTAGCAAGTATAGCACTGGTTAAAAAGTAAGAATAAAACTCTTAGAAATTAATAGTAAGATAACTCTTAAAATTAATAGGTTAGCTAGACCCCCTTAATCAATAGGCGAAAGACCTAGGCATTGTTGACCCACTTGAGTGTGTACAGAAAGCTTTGCACGGGCTGAGTACTTTTAAGAAGAGTCGAGAACTAGCTTTGCGGGCGAGACACATCAGTCTTGCAGATCGGGTGAGTTTTCCTTGTTAGAAGTTTCTGCAAGTGTAACCTTTTCACACCGGACTAAGTCAAGATATTATGTTGGAAGAGAATTGTATACGGTTTTTTGTACCCTTCGAAATCGTTTTTTTATAGACATTATGTTAACCTTTAACTATGAAGTTTATAGTGAAGTATCAGTAGAAGCCACCATTGTTTACAAATGACGTTGGAAAAGTAGTTCATTGAGGCTGTCCGTTTTTTATACAGGAACAATGCTCTTTTTGATTGTGAATGTTCTGACCGTCAGTAAGTCAGGTTATTGAGATGTGTCCCCTTATATGAACCTTATAGTCCAGTTGGACTTGTAAATAAAACTGATTGTTTAATAAAACCAGTGAGTTATTTGAATAAGCACGTTGTTAGTGGGAAGGAATCAAGGAGAATAGATAACGTGACAGCCTGTGTGAGTAATAAGAACTTGGGTTGCATCATCTTTCCTTCGGGTACTAACAGCTCTGGTGGTAACCACCATTTACACTCTCGAGAGATTCCCATAAAAACAATCACCAAACCTAATGAATGTTATCTAACGGCCATTTGAGAATAAAACTTCTCTCCCCTGTCACACATATGACTCAATTAGAAAGGTTGTATAGACAGAACGCATCAATAAGGTCCTATGTAGACAGGACTCAACAAATAAGGCTGTATAGACAGGAAAACAGCAATAAAGCGATACTACAATCAAGAAACAAAAAGCACAAACAAACTAAATGTGTGTATGTTATATTAAAAACTATTCAAAACTATTATCAGTAACAAACATAAAAATGTAAACCCGCGTATAAGTGTGTATTTAAAAACATGAGAGCTAGACCTAGTCCAGACAAACAGGAAACAAGTTATAGTATGGCAATGAAAGTAAAACAGAACTACAATTAGGCAATACAAAAAATGTAAAAGAATGAACTAAACTAGAGAAATAAAACCTACTTGGAATATAAGACTGTCCACATTATACTCGATAACATAATCGGTTTATCCTTGTTTTCATTTTTCAAAAATTGAAGAATGTTCTTTTAACCATTTGGTTTAAAGAAACATTCTTCAATTTTTGAAAATGAAAACAAGGATAAACCGATTATGTTATCGAGTATAATGTGGACAGTCTTATATTCCAAGTAGGTTTTATTTCTCTAGTTTAGTTCATTCTTTTACATTTTTTGTATTGCCTAATTGTAGTTCTGTTACTTTCCATTGCATACTATAACTGTTCCTGTTTGTCTGGACTAGGTCTATCTCTAGCTCTCATGTTTATAATACACACTTATACGCGGGTTTACATTTTATGTTTGTTACTGATAATAGTTTTGAATAATTTTAATATAACATACACACATTTAGTTTGTTTGTGCTTTTGTTTCTTGATTGTATCGCTTTATTGCTGTTTTCTGTCTATACAGCCTTATTGTTGAGTCCTGTCTACATAGACCTTATTGATGCGTTCTGTCTATACAACCTTTCTATTGAGTCATATGTGTGACAGGGGAGAGAAGTTTTATTCTCAAATGGCCGTTAGATAACATTCATTAGGTTTTGGTGATTGTTATGGGAATCTCTCGAGTGTAACTGGTTACCACCAGAGCTGTTAGTACCCGAAGGAAAGATGATGCAACCCAAGTTCTTATTACTCACACAGGCTGTCACGTTATCTATTCTCCTTGATTCCTTCCACTACAACGTGCTTATTCAAATAACTCACTGGTTTTATAAACAATCAGTTTTATTTACAAGTCCAACTGGACTATAAGGTTCATATAATGGACACATCTCAATAACCTGACTACTGACGGTCAGAACATTCACAATCAAAAAGAGCATTGTTCCTTGTATAAAACGACAGCCTCAATGAACTACTTTCCAACGTCATTTGTAAACAATGGTGGCTTCTACTGATACTTCACTATAAACTTCATAGTTAAAGGTTAACATAATGTCATAAAAACGATCGAAGGGTACAAACCGTATACAATTCTTCCAACATAATATCTTGACTTAGTCGTGTGAAAAGGTTACACTTGCAGAAACTTCTAACAAGGAAAACTCACCGATCTGCAAGACTGATGTGTCTCGCCCGCAAGCTAGTTCTCGACTCTT
Source organism: Oreohelix idahoensis (assembly GCA_024509875.1). Classification (NCBI taxonomy): domain Eukaryota; kingdom Metazoa; phylum Mollusca; class Gastropoda; order Stylommatophora; family Oreohelicidae; genus Oreohelix; species Oreohelix idahoensis. The sequence continues at coordinate 8,559 of JAMPIV010005669.1, forward strand.
CTTAAAAGTACTCAGCCCGTGCAAAGCTTTCTGTACACACTCAAGTGTCAACAATGCCTAGGTCTTCGCCTATTGATTAAGGGGAGCTAACTATTAATTTCTAAGAGTTATCTTACTATTAATTTCTAAGAGTTATCTTACTTTAACCAGTGCTATACTTGCTAGTCTATATTTTTTTTTTTTTTCTTAACCTTGCACTTAGGCTTTCAGCCCTTCATAGCCCAATGACATGTCATTGCGAGACTGGCTTTGGGAAACCTAGGACTTTCCTTCCAACGTGTCCCATCCACAGAGGGTTTATCACAGGAAGCCGTTCAGGCTATTCAGTTCCGGCCGTACATTGTAACGCCACGTATTTCAACCCGGGTTTGAACCACTGAACACCTACATACAACGCCGAGCCATTACCATTGATAGTGTTCGGTCTGTTAGACTTTTATTTCTAATACCTTATTGCGTTTGAGTACTGTAACATGTCTACATAGACTTATTGATGTGTTCTGTCTATACAACCTTATTGTTGAGTCCTGTCTACATAGACCTTACTGATGTGTTCTGTCAATGATTTGACATATATTGCTTTACTTTCCTGACCTTTCTTCTTACCCTTACTTAACGTCCCCTCACTTCCAGGATGGTCTGTCGCTATCTACCTCTCCATATACTACTCATCCTCTCTCCATCATCTTTTCTCTAACTCTGATTGTCATTCTGCCAGTCAAGGAATCGCTTTTTAACTTTTCCTTATTTTTGTTACCCTGCTTTCTGTCGTTTTCTCTAATCTCTTATCTCTTATCTTTTACCTCTTATCTCTTATCTTCTTAATTCTAAAGCACTTTGTAGTTCCCCGGGGGTCTGTGGGTGACCAAGAAAGAACAGAACGCCTACCCCTTGAGTCATATAGTAAAAGGTGGCTAATATAAGGCTGTGTATGACGCTTACAAACTACCACACACAAAAAACGTGCCTGAATTAAATGGTGCAGACTTTCCACAAGATGACCAGCTGCTACCTTAGTGCTGTGCTCCGTGAGGGGCAGAATCTGAAATGGTTATGATGGTGATAATATAATCAGTGACGACACGTTTCTTGTAGTACAAAGACTTGGTGTGATATTTTACATCTATAGTTATCTGGACAATTCTAATATTTATTTTTGTCACACCTGACATTTATTAATGCTGCGGCGCAAACACATACACAGGAATAACTAGGGATAAAATGTGGTCTGATACTGCCGTAGGAAAGTGAAGTGTTAGAGACTTCACTATATTAGGTCTAGCTTCAAGATGTCGGTTGACATCTCTTCCTTCCTATCTTTGTCTTCCCTAACTCAAGAGCAAAGTCAAGTACCTATCTTCAGCTGGGTAGACTGGAGCGTAACGCCATCGTCTTTCAACCCCGATATGCTCTACCCACTCTGCCAGTCGGACCATACGCTCTATAATCACCTGGTTTATGCAAAGAACAATTAATAAAGTCAGATAGATTATCAATACTGGAAGACATACAACGTAAGTTGACAGAAAAAAATCTTCTAATCTCTTATTTCACTGGTACTTGTCAAAAATGATCTTAGATACAATTTAAATACCATTAAAATCACTAACACATTGAAACAAATAAACATCTCGACGACTGGGAAATCCGGTGTTTTCTCAATTTTACATCTCTTTAGAAATGTACACATTTTCACTGTATTTTAAAATCGTAGTGTTAAATTTGTTCTGCCATTAGACAGATGACTGAAGATGTTTCTTGTGATTGTAATATCTCAAAAATGTTGTCGTGTTACTGTCAAGTCCAACGAAACATTTATTGGCCTCCATATCTTTCAATAAAACATGTAGTAGTAATATTCATATGTTGCATTCAGACGTCCAGTGTCCGTCAATTGTAGAATCATATAATATAGGACACAATGGAGGAATGCATCATCTCAATTCTGGCCGTTATGACTAGAGGTCAGTTCGGACAGGACGTGACCCAAGTTCTGCGGCATCATTAGTTACTGACGACATCGTTATGAAAATACTTCAATAAACTGTCACTATGCTTCTCTGTTAAGTTCGTGAACCGTCATGGCCAATAATAACTTAGTGGCGGCCTCTCAAACATAGCCCCTTGAAATAAAGTCTCCACGGATCAGGAGCATGAAGATAGACGTCTTCACTGGTCGACGTACAATAAAGAAAGGCCCAGAAAACTAGCCGTTGCGCTTCAAAAGCAGACGATGCATACGTCATATAGTTACCAATTACGTAATAATATCGCGGCGTTCAATACAAGAGCTTTGACGCACAAAAACTAGCTAATGCAGACAGCCGATCTCCAGTAAAGAACGGGCATACGCCTGTGTGCAAAAGCATACACAACAATATATATATATATATATATATATATATATATATATATATATATATATATATATATATATATTATATATATATATATATATATATATATATATATATATATATAATTCCCTTATTATATAACAAGGCACAAAGTAAATAAGAAAATGACCTTCATATTTTATGGCATATGAATGTTTTTTTAATCTCTCTAAATCCTAGATTGTCTTTGAATATTCATGCCACACTTGCCATCCTCTCATGTCACACCTGCCATCCTCTCATGTCACACCTGCCATCCTCTCATGTCACACCTGCCATCCTCTCATGTCACACCTGCCATCCTCTCGTGCCACACCTGTCATCCTCTCGCGCTACACCTGTCATCCTCTCATGTCACACCTGCCATCTTCTCGCGCTACGCCTGTCATCCTCTCATGTCACACCTGCCATCTTCTCGCGCTACACCTGCCATCCTCTCATGTCACACCTGCCATCCTCTCGCGCTACACCTGCCATCCTTTTATGCTACACCTGCCATCCTCTCGAACCACACCTGCCATCCTCTCGCGCTCCACCTGCCATTCTCTCATGTCACACCAGCCATCCTCTCATGTCACACCTGCCATCCTCTCGCGCTACACCTGCCATCCTGTTATGCCACACCTGACATCCTCTCGTACCACACCAGTGTGGCGTGCCTCAGCGTTTGGGAACCACTGATCCAGACAATCAGTCATGACCTTCAAGATCAGCACGCTCTTGTGTGATGGATACTGATACAGAATCTGCCTCTGATTAGGTCTGTGCGATTGTTCTATAATATTAACATAACATTTATACACTTTTAATGTATCGAACCAGTATAGTAATAACCAAAATAAACTTATTTATTTTGAAAATTTGTTTTAGTCACTTTTGATTTGCATTATCTTGCCTGTTTACATTAATCCAGCTCATAAAAAACGTACACAAATGACGCTCTACCAGGAACTTAACCCATCATTTCCTGTAGCTTCATAATCTCCTATCATGCAGATTTCACTTACGCGAGGTTTTTGAAGAACCAAACCCTCACATTACATCGGGGCTGAGTGTTTAATTAACTTACACAATAGTAATGATACAACCTTAGGGTGGCTAAAGATCAAAGGAGAATAGAACCTTAGGAGTGAAAAGGTTATAAAGTTTACAAGAAATCAATTGACTTGATATGTGAGAGAGAGAGAGAGAGAGAGAGAGAGAGAGAGAGAGAGAGTAACATAAAGACCTTAACCTAAGCCGCGTGAAGATAGAACCAGTGACAATCTGGCAGAAGCAAAAAGCAGCTCAAAGTAAATAAGACACTGAAAAAAGGTCAATAGATGTTAAGTACGTGGACACAGTAGTAACGTCAACTGGAAGATGTACCTCACAAATACAGAACAGAAAACATCAACAACCACTATCGCAGTCGAAGCGTTGATGTAGTTAATTCAATTAAACAGAAATATATGGTTTAATTCCTTTTGTTGTGTATTTTGTTCAAATACTACAAGTCATGTACAAATACAAACTGTTGCCCGTGCAGCATGTTCCCCCTCTCCACGTAGCCGATAGGTCCAAAGGAACGGCAGTAGGGCAGTAGCCGATACAGTTTGGTACCAGCCACGTCGCGGGAGTTACCAGAATGACGTCGAATCAACATTAGACTGCCCCGACTCCGGATTTATCATCAGCGTTTATTCCCGAAGCCTTTCCCGTAAACGGATATTCCCGAAGCCTTTACCGTAAACGGATATTCCTGCAAGGCAGCGAAGGTTTGATATCAACGTTGTACCATCTCCTAGATAGGCTAACAACCAAGTACCCCGAGTCCTATCTGCCCAAAGTTGCTGGTTTTTAGGCGCCAGTGACTCGCCTTCGACCCTTCTCCCGTAAGTGAAGACGATTACACCGTGCTCACATTCAGCCATATGTGAAGGTTGTGAGCTGGGCTTGGTTGTCCGAGGCTATTTGAGGCGCGTGCCGTAGAAGCAGGTATCTGCAGTGAGAACTTATCCTCACTACAACTCACGGCTATGACAACCTTTGGAACCAGATATAAATGTGTCATTTTCCTTTGTGCTCCTCATGGAGCATAGAGGCATGCTGCAGCTGGTTGCCTTGAAGGTAGCCAGCATCAAGCAATTAGTGGTGGTTGTTGTGGTGACGTGTTTTACATGATGAGGTTGCCAGACCCTTTCAAAACCTCATCATGGTAGCCATGTACGACACGCCTGAGGGCATAGTAGTGTTATTCTTTCATTGTCTATTCAGAGGCCGCCGGTAACTACACGTGTGTGTGTGTGTGTGTGTGTGTGTGTGTGTGTGTGTGTGGGGGGGTGTGTGTGTGGGTGTGAGAGTGTGTGTGTGTGTGTGTGTGTGGGTGTGTGTGTGTGTGTGTGTGTGTGTGTGTGTGTGTGTGTGTGTGTGTGTGGGTGTGTGTGTGTGTGTGTGTGTGTGTGTGTGTGTGTGGCACATATCAAGAAAATACGGTTAAAATGACTAACATACACAACGATGCGATAAGCGATAACAAGTTACCATTCTCCACCTGTGTGTAATCTGTGTGTCTCTTATACTTTATACGCCACGTAGACGTATGCCATAAAGTTATTTTAGTTGCTACAGTGATATGTAGACATAGCATTTGTACACCAGAGGCGCTAGCAGAAGTATGTACCAGTCGTCGGGTTGTTGTATCTGATAAATCAGATTTCACATCCACAGTTACGGTCGTCAGTACGTCACGTATCTGACAAGAAAGTCTATAAGGTAAATTGATCATGTCAATGTTTGCTACCATTGGCATGGATATTTCTCGCTGATGTTGTTCTTGTTTATAATTGTGCTTACTGTCTCTATTCGTATTTTGTTTGTTTTTATATATATACATGTGTATTGCACGTGTTTGCTTACATAATATACACATATTTATCAGTACTGTTGTAGACACAGCAACTCTTGACTAAGAGAGAGAGAGAGAGAGAGAGAGAGAGAGAGACAGACAGACAGACAGACAGACAGACAGACCGACAGACAGAGAGAGACAGAGAGAGTGGATGGTAAAGTTCGAGCGGATTGTTTAAAAAAAATGTTTTTTCTTAATTGGTGATACTTTGTGCTTCGTGCTCAGACTGTGTTCCATTCTCTTATCTTGTTATCGCTGTTCTATTTCAGAAAACAATGGACAGTCATGTGAGAGATCTCTTGGACCAGGTTATTAAACGACTGAACCAGATAGAAAATCAACAATCCAAATTAGATCTTGTGCTTGAACGCTTAGAGGCGCTACAGAATATTCTAGAAAAACAGGATCATGCACAATATCTTGTGGGTGAGAATCTTGCTGATATGACATCCGTAAATAGACAAGAGAAGATCTTCGTGCTGGATCAAATTAAAGAATCTTCTCGTGAAGACCTGGAACATCTCAGCCATGTCGAATTACAATTAAATGGTAATTCTAATGAACTCTCATCAAACATTTCCGAGGCCAATCAGTATTTACATCAAGTGACGGAGTCTCAACTCGATTTGAGCAATGTTGGCAACGATGTCAGAGACGAACATGACCTTCAAGATGATCAAACAACGAGAAATCCCTATACAGCGACAGCACAAAAGTGTCACAACTTGCCCAAGTCATCACATTATACAGAGATTCAACTTGACGACACAACAATCGGACCAACAGATAACGTGAAAGAAAATTTAAAAACAATTTTAGCAGAAGTTGGCTCTATTCCAGACGTGGTTAGGGGACAAACAAGAGCAGAACTTGTGTGGCTAGACAACCAGATAGATAAACGATTGTCTGATATTGAAACAACTGTCAGTGAGAAACTCGAATATCTCATTGAAGAAATGGCGTCGGTTGTCAAAAAAATGGAAAGTGTGGAATCATCTCTGAATACCGGGTTTGACTCTGTGAGAGAAGATCTTGCAGCGTTCACAAAACAAAATGATCTAGTGACAACAAAAATTGAAATATCAACCAATGACATAAAAGATTACATATACAAGACAAAATGTGAGATCTTTGCTGTCACTGAGAAGGAAGCCCAGATAGTGAGGGATCAGCTAGAGGGACCTCTTCTACCTCGTGAAGAGTATACTTTTGACTTTTACGTGGATAACTTTAAAGCTTTGGTCAGGTCAGAGAAAGACATTCACAGTCTACCTTGGTATGTTAACGAAATGAAGTCTAGCATGATGGGAATGGTCTGGTTCAGGTCTAGTGGTCAGATGGAGGTATGTTTTGTGTCCGGACGTCACCCTCGCGAGGTAGGGTTAGAACCAAAGTCTAGTATGAAACTCAAAGTCAAGGCCACTATCTGTGACATCAACAAGAAAGTTCTGCCACTTCTGAATATTGGTGAAAAAACCTGGAACGTGATTGAGAAAAATATCTCTTGTAATTATGACTGGGGGTGTAAACTTGGTAATGTATCATGTGATGACCTCATTCAGAAAGGATACGGAGAGAAAGAAGAATACAGGTTTGGAGCTCTATTGATTAGGTTTGACGTTAAAATTTGTTAAGATACAAAAATATGACTAGGTTTAGGTAAACAAGAATGTTGTAGCCAATGCGTCAGAGATTATACTACATGCCACCTTTAAATCTATATCATCATCATCATCTTAACCATCAACAATTTTTGTTGTACTCAGTACGGATCATTGAGCCACTACTACAGCTGGACTACTTACAGGAAACCTGCATCAAACATGCACGTGCTCCTGTAGCAGCGGTTTCTGTAGCAACTTGTTTGACAGGAGGAGATTGCCAGCATCATGCACAACCTCATATTAGCTGCCTTGTACGACATGCTTGAGAGTGAAGTATTCCTATTTTTGTGTGTCTGCTCAGAGACCTCCAGAACCAACAAGTGGTTGTAGTCTATTTGCCTGTCTTGTTGTATGGATACCATTCTTCCTCTTTGTGCTTGAACGTTTTACTTAAGGTGGCACGGTCGGAAACCCAATACACAGCATTATAGGGAGTAGTAATCTGATCATCTGTAGAAGTCCCGCCCACAGACAATTGTTTCCAAATATATATATATATATATATATATATATATATATATATATATATATATATATATATATATATATATATATATATATATATATATATATATATATAAATAAATAAATATATATATATATATATATATATATATATATATATATATATATATATATATATATATATATATATATTTATTTATATATATATATATATAATTTTTTTTTTTTGTGCTTGCTCATATTTCGTGCATAATATTGCAAGGCTGTTGAGTCTACCTTGAAGAATATTTGACTTAGGATAATATTTGATCAATTTCAATTTGGAAAAGTTTCTTTCCATTTTTTTAAACAAGACAAGTATTTTTACATAAAACTTTTGAAAGTCATCTATTTTTTTTTTAAAGCTTTATGTGGCATCCAGAAAATGGGGCCCATGTGATCACGAGGCCTTCTGTGGTCTCGAGTCTCCCTGTGATCGCAAGTTAATCTGCCTTAAGCCGGTCCAGGGTGAAAGCACTCGGATCATGACTATCAGGTGTAATCCTTATTTTTAACATTGTCCCACCTTGGCTGGAAATCAATACAGTTCCATTTTTTTCTGGAAATCGATACCAGTCTACTTTGACTAGAAATCGATACCAGTCCACATTGGCTGGAAATCGATATCATTGCAACTTGGTTGCGTTTTCCAAATGAGCTAGTTGCTTCTGGTTGTATCCACTGCTGGTCTGAGACATTGACAGTATTCGCTTTTGTTCTAAGCGCCTCATATCTCAGTTCCCTAACCAGATCATTAGATTCTGCAGTTGTGAAAGCATGCAGCTCATCTGGATTCAGATAGCATTGTCAACTCAGTAATTATAATCTGTTGCTATGAAATGGAGAGTAGCACTGCACTATATCTGACCGCTGAGACATTCGAATTTCTCTGACTTACTCCATGTTTCCCATTTTATTCTATGCTTCATGTTTTACTTATTGTGTCACGTCCAACTTTAATGTTACATCTTAGTTTATATCACAACTGAATTATTATTTTTTTATGAGTTTTTCCTTGATTTTCTTTCAACCTAAACACAGGGTCCGTCGATTATAGAATTTTTCTTCAAAGAAATTCAGTACGTTACAATTATGGGGACGCTAAGTAGATTAGCATGAAAATTAATCAAATGTTTTCATAAAAATGACCATGAAATAAACATGACTTTGTTTTTTAAATAAAATAAAAACATCAAAATTGTAATACTAAAATAAGTAGCGATTTTTCCTCAATTTCCGCTGCCTCGCGTTATTTTGAATTCATGTTACCTGAGATCGCGTAAAAAACGCGATTGTACTGTAACTATGACTTTGGTTTTTTTTTCTTTTTTCTACATTGTTGTCAGGCCAGAGAAAGATGTTGATAGTTCAGTCTGACGTAGGAACAAGTTATCAATATAGTTCAGTCTGACGTAGGAACAAGTTATCAATATGTGTGATCGGTGTGACTTTCTTCAGATTGTTATCAGATGGCGGAATGTTGACACAGGACACTCATCTTTGTAAGGCAGGATCACAACTAAAGTGTGGTTATGGAAGAGGGTAGCACGGACTCCATCTGACTGATGTAATCGGGATTTCCTATATTCAGACGAAGAACTATATGTCTATCTCTGGACAAACCTCATGTAATTCTTACAGAAAGGCGATTTCTATCAAGCTTTTATCATCTCTTTAGTATTGTTGAAGCCCCCAATGTTGCAGGGAATTTTTAAATGTATGTTTCAGAATTATAACAAAGTTACTGTGCTTAACTAAAATTGTTGTATTGGTTTTATTTTTACATGAAACGTTTGCTGACACTTTTTCAAAAACATGAATCTAACAGTGTCTTAGTGTTATCAGGGTATTCTTATTTGGTTATTATATATAACATGTAACAAGTTATAACATTCACCGAGAAAATCCTCTTCGACAATAAAATGATGGTTCCATATAGTTTATTACATTACAGTGATCAAACGAGAGTCCAACTCCGTTATGAACCACAGCAGATTAATAAATTCAATATTCAAGTAGTACACACTCATTCCATATATCCTGTATAAAGGTAAGGTGTATCCGTCTGTATTTTTAAAGAATCCACGTCAGTGATTTAATCAACTGAAGGCACTACATACCACATACTGATACCATACTGCACACTTCTTATGTCTGCAAAACACAGAGTAATGCTTCTGTGAACATGTAATATTGAAACACCGATATCCACAGTGAATTCCGTCTCAACCACAGCTGGTACAAACAACACATATCATAAGGCTTCCTACCTCGTACAGGAACACTCTGAAATACTTAATACACACATCCATAAGTGGTTATACAACACGAAATGAGCACACCTCCTCATGTCTAAATTGAGGACAGTACACTACAGTTATCATCAAGTTTACGAACGAACGAACGAACGAACTTTATTTTCAAAGGGTTAAGAATTGGGCACGCAGGCCCGTCTGACATTCTGCCCTTCCTCTCTCTCTCATCATTTATACTAATATCCTTTCATCCTCACATTTACTTTAAGCATTATTAAGGCATTTATCATTATAAAAGTAATATTACATTTGCAATGATCATCATAATTAAAGTGTTTTTAAAATAAAATAAAATAATAAAAAACCAAAAAGAATTAATAATAATAATGAATTTGAAAAAAAAAAAACAACAACAACAAAAAACAATAACAACAAGACATAAGAATCGAATTCTTCGTACTGTAAATTAGTGATTTGAGACATATTCAGAGGTATGTTATAAGAACTTGTAAAATGTTCATACGGTGTTCAACTGAATGTCTCAGGGACTTTTTTTTAATTTTTTTTTTAGGTTCATCAAGATGAGGTGGGTAAACAGTTACTTTCCTCGCTGTCTTTGCGTCCCAAACTCAAGACCAGAATCAGACTAGGTAGATAGTTAGATAGACATATATGAAAGCAATTAATTTGCCAAGGGTTGAAAATCGGACACAGTCCCCTCTTGCATTCTTCCTTCCTCTTGCTCATCTTTTATTACTGTTACTCAAACATTCTCCAGCGTACTGAAAGTATTAATTTAAGGGCAGTGCAACATTACAAGGAAGTATAACAGCATACATTAACAGTACCTGATCATAAAATTAAGAATACAAATTATTAAGAATATAATATTAAGAATAAGTATATTGTAATGAAAACTAGATCATCAGAGCCTCCATACAGTATATTAGATAAAAGTACAACACAATCAGTTAGGGTGGCATATAATCAGCACTCATAAAGTATTTGAACAGTATACGATTGTATGAGTAAGGACGGTGCGTGTTTTTCAGGTCATTGGGAAGATTGTTCCAAAGATGAGCAGCTGAGTAAGCCAAACTAGTTTTAAATAGGTCAAGCATGGGCTTGGGTACCTGTAATTTGTTTAAGCGCTGACTACGTCTGTCATTGTATTTTAAAAGCGGCCAAAGATACTTTGGAGCATTCTGTGACAGGATTTTGTGAATAAATTTCCCTTTACGTTATGTCTAGCAGCATACATACGTCATCATTCTTGCCAGTTACGTACAATTTTCAGACATTGAGTGGGAGGTGCAAAGCAGTGCAAAAAACCCAATAAAAATTAATCAAAGATTTTACACATCGCAGAGCAATCTCCAACAAGTATAACCATACGCATTTCTCTCTTAAAGTTGTAGGCCTGTCAAAACTCTCATATTAACACATGTAAATATCTCGTGAAGTTTGCGGCATGTCTCAGGCTTTTCAAAGCGCTCTCATGTAACGATATCTACTTATGTCATAAATCTGGCGGTCTGTCTCAGGCTTCTGTCACCTCTCTCATATAACCACATGTATTTCGCTCATGAATTTTCGTGCCTGTTTCAGGTTTCTCTCATCCCCATTCAGTTTCTCCTTTAAAGAGGTTGCATAAGGTCTTTCTGTCAATCCACTGTTCTAGTAGTGCCTAATTTCTTGGAGGTCATGACTTACTGTTTATGAGCTATCCCTTACATGAAGACATGAATGCGTGCCAGAGTTTTAATTTGTTGAACTGTGGAATAATTTGAAAATCCGCAACATTATAACAGTAACATCAAATATCCAACAATACAAGGCAATCATAATGTCTCCGATCTAACATCACACAAGAACCACAATGTTTAATATCCCAACAGAAACAGTAAATAGACTTGGGTTATTAGAAACATTAATAACCGAATGACACAATATACTTGTTCACTCAAATACACATATACCCGTGAGCACATACACACCGTGGTGCGGTCAATTTCTGCAATATGCACCTCAGCTCTTGTGGTTCGTTGTCTAGAGGTTCCCCGGCTTATGGGCGTTAAACAATAACTTGTGTAATGGCTTTAAACGAGCCAACATCAATAACTTGGATCTGAACTCCTTGTTCAAAACACAGCGACATTTATTACTGATGCATTTACAGCTCGGTACTTGTAATTCACATCCTCAATCATATTGGCAATAAGACAGTTCCATGACATACACTCTTACAACGGGCTGATCACCTGTTTGCTAGTCAATTTGATTACAGAAACAATGGCAGATCGATTGATTTGTCGCTGCCCTAAAGATGCCATTAGGCATGATGGGTCACAGTGGCAGAGAAATCGATTTGTTGTTGCCCTAAGACGCCAATAGGCGTACTGGCCACCGACTGCTTTGTCGGTTGGTGGCTAAGGATGGAAGAAGAAGAAGAAGATGACATACACTCAAGTCTTAGATACACTTCCAAATAAGTTCCGACAAGGAACACTGTTAGACACATCCAACCAGTCTTCAAGACTGTAAACAAATGCTCTAGTAACTCGGTCAAACATACCAACGTCACATGCGAACTACGCATAGCGACCATACAGTAGTGCTGCACTTGCTAGCACCACAACCATGGTCATTTTTACTCCCATGTGGCGTGCAAAAGCCTAAGCCACACACACGCCCAATCACTTTATATAATGGGAAGGTCAGTAGATAATAATGGTGAACTGTAAGACAGAAGTATATGTAAATGGTGGAGGGATAACAGGATTTGATGATAAATATGAAGAAGAAGGAAATGTAAATGGTTGGTGCAAACCGCAGTGTGATTTGATATTTGTATGGGCTGCCAAAATAACTCGTCTGTTACTGGGGCCCGAGAAGGGAGCAAAGAAAAGTAACAATATACCCACCAAGGCATGTCGTAAAAAGCTAATAAGGAGAGTTGGCCATGGGGCTGATTACTCCATCGTATAAAACAATTTTTGCCACAAAACTTCTTAAATGGATAAGTCCAGGAGGACTTGGCTTATGTTTGTTGAAGGCCTTTGCTCTTTCTGGATCTAAATAGAATTGATTGATTGATTGATTGATTGATTGATTGATTGATTGATTGATTGATTGATTGATTGATTGATTGATTGATTGATTGATTGATTGATTGATTGATTGATTGATTGAAAGTGACGTGTAGTTCCCGGGGGTCTCTGAAGAAACAAAATAAAAGAATAGAATCCCTGCTCCATCAAGCATGTCGTAGGAGGTTAATAATATGAGGTTGGGCAAGTAGCTGGCGATCTCATCATGTAAAGCTAATTGCTGTAGAAACCACAAGTGCAAAAGCGCGTGAATGCTTGTTGTGCTTACTTTCTGCAGAGTCAGGCCGTTGTTGTTTAACTAGAGCAGCTGAGCTTCTCGCTTTTTTGCAGCCAATACCAAGTTGAAGAATCCTTGGTATTATCTACACTGTAGATCTAGGTTTTTCTTGTGGCTTTTCTACCACTCTGAAATATGATCAGTTGAAATCATGAGCTCTAGTTTCTCCAGCTTGGCTTGCATTTAAAGGATCATCACATCTGGTCCCAATCTAGGAGGAAGAAGCACGTGACATACTATGCATTCTCCGACATCCAAGGGGGGGCTCTCCAAATATGCAAAGCTAAAATACTGTACTCTGGTTCTGGGCTCTCTTAAGGAATTGTCACATCCTATACAGAGCCATATCGGTCCTTACTTACCATAGTCAATGAGGGTGTAATTAGCCTCACAGACAGGACATATGTAAAATATAGCATTGTGAGCTGGTAGTCATATAAGGTTGACTCCAGATAATACAAAGGAAGAGCCATGGTCCATAATGAGAGAAAAAGAATGATGCTAGTGACGAAGAAAAATGACTCATGACGCCAAGCTTCCGTTTTCTCTTCCATTAAATCGTGTCCTTCTAGAAATTAAATTAAACGTGCTTTCTTGGCTAACTCAAGCGGTGTCACTTGAAGAATCGTAAGAAGACACTTTTTACCAGTTGGCTTGTGCACGTGAATGTCCATTTAATCCGTCAACCTCTAACAGAAAGTCATAATTAGTACTGTCATAATAATATAAATGTCCATTTAATCCGTCAACCTCTAACAGAAAGTCATAATTAGTACTGTCACAATAATATAAATGTCCATGTAGGCCCAAGGATCTGAGTAGACAAAGAAAGAACAGGGTTGTTAACTCCGTAAGCGACTGTTACAATTGCACCTTTAATATAATAAATAAGCATGTTTAAAAACTGTAATTCTTTTCTTTGATTCTTAGCCGCCGACCGTCAAAGCAGTCAGTGGCCATCACGCCTAGTGGCGCCTTGTAGGGCAACAACAAATGTATTCCACTTTGCTCGGTCGGTGGCCATCCTTCGTACAGTGCCCCAACTCTGGTTCATTCTTTGCATCTGAGCCTCCACAGTCCTCCTCCAAGTTGTTTTTGGTCTGCCTCTCTTTTCCTTCAGGGGTCCATAGCATAGCTGTTCTTGTGATGGAATCGGGGTCTCTTCTGAGGACATGGCCAACCCAGCTTCAGCGTCTGTTAGCTATGATGGTGTGCATGTCCTCTTGCTTGCTCCGAGTAAGTAGATCTTGGTTGGTTATGGTATTCGGCCAAAAGATTCGGTGAATTTTTCTCAGGCATGTTGTGTGAAAAGAGGACAATTTCGACATTTCCTTCTCTGTAACTCTCCAGCATTCCGCACCATAGAGAAGCACAGAAAGCACACAGCTCTGATATAATCTTAATGTTGTGCTTGTGCTGTATTGAGAGGCTGTTCTTGCTTTGTTCATTCTGTTGTTGATATCTTTGCTTGCCCCGCCGTCTGGTGTTACTATGCATCCTAGGTATGTGAAGGTGTCTGTCTGTACCAGTTGCTGATTCCTTACTGATATGGGCTCAGGGTTGCTCACATTGAGTGTCATGACCTCTGACTTCTTTAGATTGTTTTTCAAGCCCATCTGCTGGCTATACTTATTGAGTCTATCCGTTTTTTCCTGGATGTGTTGATGTGAATGTGTTAGTAGTGCAATGTCATCAGCATATTCCAGATCTTCCAATGTAGAAAATGTAGTCCATCTTATTCCTCTTGGACTGTTGTCTGGCGCATCACCCAGTTTATGACTGTAATGTCAGTGCTAAATTTACTTTGTTAGAAGCCGTAAATGTCAAATGTTAAATTGGAATTTTTACAAACTGTAAATTTCAAATGCTAAATATAAACTGTTACAAACTATAACATTAAATAGTAATTTTATTCATAGAATTCATGCCTTTAATTTATATTTGTATATATACTCAGGGGCGGATTGAGGCTAATTGATGCCCTAAGCACAGCCCAACAATGGTACTCCCCTTGACCTTCCATTGCTCAACTGACAAGACATTAAGACTCAATAAGAGCTGAAGGTGAAATAAGAGATTGAAAAATTTAGTTTTCTTCTAGGCCAGACCCCACACCTACATTAAATAAAAACTTTTTTTTTTAATTTTTTATGTTATTTTAACACCAAATAGAGTGAGCAATAAAAGCAAATTATTTACTTGTAACTAGGGAAACACGGCAGATATGGAGCAATTACAAAAAAATTCAACTAAAGTCGAATCTGGCAGTGAAAGAGTTAAGAGTTAAGGGCATGGTAGCTAGGGTAAAAAAAACTCTGTGATGCCCCCTTAATGCCCTAAGCACGTGATTATTTTGCTTAATGGTTAATCCAGCAATGCATATATACACACACACACACAGTGCAGTCCGGATAAGTAGATCTCACCGGAACCATGAAAAATGTCTCTACTTAACCAAAATTCTGCTTATCAGAATTATGTTCAAAGATGGACATTCACGTCACGAAAAAATGTAAAGCATTTATTTTTAATCATTCAGAAACAAGTATTTTGATTTTAAATTTTCATTTCTTCATCTTTAAAGTTTTCAAAAGCAATTAGCGAAGCCTAAAATATAGTATCAAATTAATTGCTAATAGCATAGTAGAAAGTGTAAAGCGTTCGAATCGCATTTTGGCTTAGTACTTTGCGTGCACTGTTAGCGTTGCCTACACGGATTCCTAGAGCGATAACTATTGCAGGACAAGTAAGTCGATGTAAGAAATACAACAACATAAAGTCAGGACAAGTAAGTCGATGTAAGAAATACAACAACATTAAGCTTACTCGTAGCAAGCAAGAGGACATGCACACCATCATAGCTGGCAGACGCTGGAGCTGGGTTGGCCATGTCCTCAGAAGAGACCCCGATGCCATCACAAGAACAGCTATGCTATGGACCCCTGAAGGAAAACGAAAGAGAGGCCGACCCAACACAACTTTGCGGAGGACTGTGGAGGCTGAGATGCAAAGAATGAACCAGAGTTGGGGCACTGTACGAAGGATGGCCGCCGACCGAGCAAAGTGGAATCAATTTGTTGTTGCCCTACAAGACGCCACTAGGCGTGATGGCCACTGACTGCTTTGACGGTCGGCGGCTAAGGATCAAAGAAGAAGAAGAAGAAGTCAGAATAACTATAGAGCTGCTAGAAGACACAGTAACCACAAAAACAACACCCATCTAACGTGAAAGACAGCCAACTTTTGGAAGAATGTAGAACAATGCATACCGCTTTCAAAGTCTGGATCTATGACACGTTGTATCGAAAGAAGTGTCATGATACAACTTAAATATTCATGCACATAGTTAATGATAGAAAGATACGTACTGCGTGTGGCAGCGAAGCGAACACCAACAAAATCCAGTTTAAAGTTCTTGACTTTATGATTGTTGTTTATATTAAAGCACATATGATGTTGTCATGGGTTGCCTCTCCTTGGTCTGCAGTAGTGGTCCAACAGGGGCCAAAACCTAGAGTATCTAATGTGGGTCTTCAAAGGTGTCTACCTTCGCACAAGATTACTCTTGACAGAGTTGTACATAGAAGGATAATGATGCTTCTACCTCGAGGGTGTTCCAAACGATATTCAGAAAGCAAGAACAATGCTGAATGAGTCTTAGCAATGTTAACTTTAGTATCTGCCGTCAACTTTTGTGAAGGATTGTCTTATAATTAGTTGGCTCGTTCAAGCCCCCAGCTGATTTCATTCAGCGAAATTCCTCTTATTAGTATTGTTCTCATTTGCTCTTCAGATGTAAATATAACTATATATATATATATATATATATATATATATATATATATATATATATATATATATATATATATATATATATATATATATATATATATATATATATATATATATAGTGTGCCCTTCGTTCTGTAATAATTAATTCAACTAAGAATTTGTAAAATAACATATAACAGATTTAATTATCATTTATTCTTCAACAGTTTAAAATAAATATGAATTGTGGATGAAATTCAGTAAAAGTTGTGTCTTCATAGAGACTTGATAGGGGAATGTTAATGTTCTTTGCTGTTGCCTTTTAGTAAGCACTTAGCTTAAAATCGATGACTACTGCTGCTGTTGTTTCGTCAAGTTTTTTTTGTGTGATGAGGGCACTTCTCTAGAAACTCCCCGGGATAGCCATTCCTAAGGTCAAGGTAGGTATCTTCACAACTCGTCAAATGTAGGTGTTAGTGTCGAACCCCAGCATCTTGAATCATCAAACTGGTAGCATAGACTCTTTTCACAGCTGGTCTCGTACCACGAACGTTATAGAAAAATAAAAGAGAACAAATGCCTCTGCTAAGTATATGGTGGTCGGAAGATTAAACAGGCGCCTTTTCCCGATGTCCGGACAACCGTTTTTGTCTCTATGAAATGTTATTCTCCCTGAGCATATGCAGAATAACTCAGGGCAAATGCTAAGAAATCACCATTATTCTTTTGATTAATTTACTGGGGAAAATATGTCTGGACAGCGCGAATGTGATGGCTTGTGCCTGGCAGAACTTTATAAAGTTACATATCTCACACAATTATACTATACACACTATACACATGTGATGTAATCATCACTTACTTACTCACTGCTCCATTCGGAGTCTGGGGTTACCTCTGCTGCTGTTTCTCTGTACGAACTAGCATGAAGTAATAACCAGCGCTTGCTGTAGGAGTTTATGAATATACTATTTTCATATGCTGAAGTTGCCAGTCTAGTTTGACTTGTACAACCACTAGCGAGTACAAACATGTTAAATTCACATTGCAATATATTGGTACAACTTACCCTAAAATTTTGGAATCTACAATCTCCTGGCACAGATGAATAGACACAGCACCTTGAGATTAGATGCTTGGAACACTTGGTCTGGGGGTGATTTTAGAATCCCTGTTATGACGGGTGCTCTGTTTCCTAGTTTCACAGTCTTTGTATTTTAAAAATGCGGGTTTCTTTTTAAGTTTCAAAGATGCGCAAAATACATGGTCCTCTCCCTTTTAATTTGGAATTCTGTCCGATTCTTCTCTGGCTCCTGGGAGTTGCTACGTTGACGTATTGCAATACAGTGTTTTTTAGCTTTAAATTGTGTTAAGTTATATTCTACTTTTTTCCGCTCCAAGCTCCCACATGGGAAAAAAACCAATCAGAGCGAAAGTCTATTTACAGCTCTCAATTTTACCAATCCTGCGCGAGACTAGATGGGTCGGGGTGTTTAATTTAATTCCTCCCCCGCGTATTTAAAAATATCATTTAAAATTTAACTACATGATCTATCTCTCAAAATGGCATGATTACTTCCATCTCTATTAAACAGACTGGCGAACACATCTGTGATTTCATCCCTCAATGGTTGCCTTGCTCATAATATCTCTTCAGACATGTTTATCTGTGATTTTATCATAGACAATCTCTGGGCGAAGTGATTATGCAGCGTTTCTCCCCTGTTTAAGGGTGGGGTAATCTAACAATTGCCGCGGAGGCAGACACACCCAACTTGGCTTGTATTGTATTTTCCACTACCGCATCGGGGCGTGTTTGCGAAGGACACGCATCCAGATGGACATTCTTGTTTGGCTGACACGAATTACGTGGAAAGTTAGCAAATGCTTCCTCGCTTATTGTATCGTGACCGTCTTTCTGTAGGAGTTCACGACACGGTACGATAAAATTATGATCCGCCGGCCGGGACCATTAGCCGTGAAATAACACGACTGCAGTGTGAGCAATTGTATATAAATTAAAGGAGTGCTAATTGCACACATTTGTGTGCGTAAAGTGAAGAAATCATTGGGTAGTGTAGGAGAGAAAGAAAGGCGTATAAGGACACAAATCAATGGCGTCACAGATGCTGCCATATCCATTGCTCTATGGTTACTTAGATCAGTTATAACTGGATCTGACATGAACACTACCAGGGTTTTAGCAGTATATCTGTTTGTCACGATGATTGTTTCGGCTGTTTTTCCTGTAGATAGTAGCAGTAGTATGCCCTTCAGTCATTGCTGACTAAGGTAGCACGTCCTCATGACGATGTCTTGGGAAGGAGTGAAATTAGGCACTGGAGTAAGGAGGTCAAGCCGTTGCCCATGCAGCATGCCCCGATGCTGGCGGATCCTGGGGAACAATCGGCAGCCAGTACAGTCTGGCACCATAATACATATATATGCTATACCTCATGTTCGTAGAAATATATGCTATATCTCATTTCCGTAGACACTGTTAGGATCAAAAGCATCGACCTGCATGTGAACGTCATCCGAGCGACACGCATCTCTGCCCCATCGCCCGAGCTGGAAGGCCCCGTTTCCGGGAGAGGTTCAGTATGTTTATGCTTCTTTCTCATTATATAGGCCTATTAAAATATATATATAATTGCCCAACCTCGTGCCACCGAAAGTTATTTCGGGAGGTACGCTCCTATGGTCAGTAATGACTGGAAGGGAAGATAGATAGACATATATATGCCCGTTCTTAGATATATATCCCCATTCTGATATATATATATATATATATATATATATATATATATATATATAATATATATATATATATATATATATATATATATATATATATATATATGCCCATTCTTTCGTTCGATACGCCTTTTTTACAATTATATTCATAGCTATGCACTTCTCTTCTGCGTCCTTTTGGCTGCTTGTGGGAATCTTCTTCTCCTCTTTAGTGGGTAATGTGCAGCTTTGGTCTATATCAGGTCTGATATGGGGGCACGTTCTTTAGCATTTATTGCAAAGCAGTGTCTCAGCAGTCTAGTCCGGTTATTTCTTTTCAGTCTGTCATTTACTCTGTGGTCGAAAGTGTCAGTTTTTATCAAGCACTTCACGCAGGTGTGTCAGTGGTGTGCTGCGGAACAACCGCAATAATTTGTCTTCACTTTGTTACTTTCACAATTGCCTCCGGCTGGCGGAATTGTGGATTTTAAAGCTGCAACCCAGGTGGAATGGGTTCATTTTCTACACAAGACAACAGGAGACTGAGACACTTTGGTCATGGCCCAGATGGGCCCCCCCCCCCCCCCCCCCCCCTTTTTTTTTAGAGTGTAAAGGAGAATAAGGGGCCGAAACACTTGATCGACGGGGGGACTTTTCTGATGATCAGATTGCCTTCTGTTGTATTGCCCTGTATAGAGTTTCCTATCACAAGAGATGATGTAAACCTGCACTTCACACACTGATTATGTTTGACTTTATTATCAAACAGTTGGTATTTATAGTCGATATGTCAAGTACTTGTAACATAAAAGAACAAACTGATACACTACTACCTTCTGGTTGGGTAAGTAGAAATAAAACAACCTCTGTGAGTCAAAGTCTTTCCGCGTCCAACTTTTATATTATACAGTTATATCAGTTGTTATCTTATTTTGGTTTCTGATAACTCTAAACAATTGTTATATCGCTAATGTATAACAAATTTGCCATTCAGGTGCTGAAAGACATGCTTATTTCAAAATTTATTTTATTTTATTTTTTAAATTTACAAATGTATAAATACGGATATCTTCTCCTTCTTCTTCATTTTTCTCTCTGTACACTTTCAGATGTTAACTTGAATATGTTTAAAATAAGCAGTGGTCAGTTGAGGTTGTTGACATACCTAGAGTTTTACAAGGAACTGTATTGATGACGGTCATTTGTGTTTTCTCGGTTTCTCATACGCTGGGCACCGTTGCAGCAGATGTTCAGCAGTCATGTTACCAGTGTCACGGTCACACCCATCATTATTTCATATCTTTAGCTTGTTGAATAAATTGTATCCCAATCTGTTGTGGCCCGTGCGGAGGCTAAAGATTAAATCTTGTTGACGGTGCTGGGCTGGTAATATGATTCATTTTTCTGGTAGCCTGGATGCTATGCTTCCCATTTGTTCTTGTCATTTCTTCTGATAAAACTCTTGGCCCCTTCATAACTTAAGATTGTCTCAGTCTGAGGTAGCTTTCTGCCTTCCTTTGCCAAGCGGTCAGCCTCTTCATTGCTAGGTGTTACAGGTAGATTGAATCCCTTATGTCACAATTCTTTTGAATCGAATTTCTAGAGATATTCGACTTTCTTGCCCTGGTAAATTCAAGTTAGACATGCCGCGACCACAAACACAAGTCAACATTTTTTTAAAATAAAGTATCCCGTTCAACCATGATGGGTGTAACAGGCGTGTATGAGGTGTATTGAGGCCACCACTGTAGAAGGTGTCTATGGGTCTATATAGTTGCGATGTTAGAGGAAAACCAGCAGGTCGGGTTTACAGATGGCCGACATGGTGTGTGGGTGTATAGACAAGTCAATGAGCGAATGCGCGTAGTAAGACAGCAATGATCACACACACCCAAAACACATGTAATATTCAGGAAATTGTTGTAAACGACTGTGGTACGATTGTTCACGATTTATTAACTCCACAGAAACAAAGACATCACCAATACACTGTCAATGGGACATCGTTCACACACATCATGGAATAACAACAGTTCATTACATCCAATATCAACGACTCTCTGAACAGACTGCAGGTATCGCAGTGCTAGCAGTACGTCAGTAATTCCTCTCTACCTTCTCTGACGAAATAAGCCATGTAAATCTCTGGCCAAATAAGCCGCATAAGTGCCGGGCTTCAAAATATATAATGTTCTCTGTATCTCCTCTGACTAAACAAGTCATGTAAATCTCTGGCAAAATAAGCCGCATAAGTGCCGGGCTTCAAAATTATATAAAATGTACTTTTACCTTCACTGACAGCATCAGAAATAAGTCACATAAATATCAGCCATCAATCCTTGGCTTTTCAGAAATATATCGGGGAAATCTCCAACATTTCTATTACACAAAACTATCTTCCCCGTTCACACAGAGAAAACATGGCTGACCACCTTCTCGGTCAAGCGACCAGGAACGACTGTCACGGGATCCCGACTCTCGGTCCCGCTCAAACCATCACGCATGCGAGGCGTGAGTTAAACTCAAACGAGAACTTTCTGGAAAGATCTCGACAAATGTTCGAGAGAAATCTTAAACGAACAAATGGAAAGTCAAGGGAGATAACAACTAAATCTGACCTGACATGCAAGAATATAAATGTTTACATCCCCTAGCTTAAAAAACTGACTTTAACAGGGTTATAATTAGGACATAATGGTGTACTAATTCAAGAAAATAAAAGTCAGATTTCCACTACCAACATATAATACCTTCTTCGATCCTCCACTCAGTCCAAATAGGGTAAATCAAAACTAAATTTGTTTTTTTTGGTGACCTCCCCTTTCCAATAAACAAACAAACAATAAACATAAAATACAAACGAGTAAAAAACAAAAAACAAGTCTCTCGTTCTCTCTGTTTTGATTGGTTTTTTTCTATTGTCATTATGTCTTTGTTTTCCTGTGTTATTTCATCATTTTTAGTCTTTATTTTGGATTGTTTTTTGGACTGATTTGGAGATATGTTAGGAGATTTTTTTTATTGGATGATTATTGTAAATTGTGTGTTGATTTTGACGGATTTTATCAGTGCAAGTTTGGTCTGTTGATAATGAGGGCATCCTAGGAAACGTGACCTGTGATTTCCTAGACAATTTGCACATTTCCTGTTTTTATTTGTTGTTTTATAATTATTATCTTCCTTCGCTAGTTTGCATTTGTCATTGTTAAGGGATAGAGAATTTGCCCGAATTCTTGCTCGGTCTAGGGTTCATTGTTGTTAATAAAGATGTGATAATTCAAGTATTTTGACGTGGTTCTCCTTACTTTTGATTTGGTTTACAAGGTCAAATATTATGGTAACCACTCTTCGTATCTGAACCTTTCTCCTTTCAAATTATTCAAATACTGAATAATGTTAACAACTGCTGGAACGAACTTGTATTAACTGGAGAAACTTCTTGGTGTAGACGATATTGTGAAATTTTAATAAACAGTAGGTACATATTCTCAACGCCACAATTACGATAATGACATGTATGCTCCCTCTCCATTTTACAGTCTTGCTTTCTCTTAGTTCGACTTTCTTACGGTATCATTCAACTTCTCCATATATCTCTATATAATTTCATTCATTATTTTGCATTATCATCGGGGTATTTGTCGTCCCGGCACAACAAAGGTTCACATATATTTATCCATTAACATCGGGGGATATGTCGTCCCAGCACAACAAAGGTTCACATATTTTAATCCATTGACCTCGGGGAATGTGGTGTCCCGGTATAACAAATGTTCATATATTTACTCGAACACATTTCTTTCTCATGAGAATTATCGTCCCGCATTAACTTCATTTTAAATCCTGACACTGTATGCTGCCTATAATTTAAAGCATATATTGCTTACCATAATCTCCTGCTTATTCCTTTAATAAATACTACAATGGATGACACACAATCCACATAGAAAAACACAGCTCGACGCTATGGCGTCACACATCCAACTCTTCTTTTTACGTCATTGCCTAGCTACTCATCACATAATAACTGCATTCTTGTCTCTCTTGCATTCAGTTGAAGTACGACATGATGTGACAAAAACTCGGTGTTAATAATAAGTTGCCGCGATAAACTCGCACCATGAAGTAGCCTCAACATTATCCCTCACGCTCCCGAGCGTTTACTACAGGAAACGCTCAAGATCATGTAGGGTACAAACAACCCCACTTCCAGAGACAACATACAGATATGCAACCCAACTAGTGAAGTATCAGGCAGTAAGTCAGACATACATAAGAAAAAATTGTGAGGAAGAGCAATCATCAAGAATAATCAAACCAACAAAATTGCAATAAGATAAAGTCCATACTGCCAGACGAATCATCACGTCCAGACGACAAAATAGCACGTCGAAATAAACTGGAACTGTTCATCCGTATACAATACTCCACATGGGATACATCATACATTAGTCATTGTAAGCTGCAAACCACGACAACAAGTCAGCCAACCAGTTGTCCTCACCGCGGATATGTGACATGTCAAACGAAAACTGTTGGATCAGCAAAAACCAGCGGTATATCCGTGAGTTCTTAAAAGCCTTGGGTTTCATTGACGTCAAAGGATGATGATCAACCTCGACGTAGAACTTTCTTCCAAGCAGGTATCGAGACAATTTTGATATAGTCCACACGAGAGCAAGGAGTTCTCTTTCTCCTGCAGAGTATTACTTCTCTGCAACGGATAACTTTCGGCTCACAAAGAAACATGGATGGAGTACACTGTCGACAAGTTGCATCAAACTTCCACCGATACCGATCTGAGAAGCATCTGTGCGAATAAAAAATGGTTCATTGATGTTTGGTAGAATCAAAATAGGGTGATTCGCGAAGAGTATTTTAATTCTATCCAATGCCAATTGGCAAGTATCTGACCATAGTACTTTTAGAGGTGCACCTTTGCGCGTCAACTCAGAAAGAGGACCAGAGATAGAAGAGAAGTCTGGAATAAATTTATGATAATAATTAATAAGCCCTAAAAGACTGCGAACTTCTTTCTTATTTTTCGGCACCTTAATCTTATTCACAAGACCATCAGAAGGATAAAGTCGATGATTACCGATTTTATGACCAAGGAAAGAAATTTCCTGAAAACCAATCTGCACCTTCGAAGGTCTAACAGTCAAATAACGTTTTCGTAGCAGTTCTAGCAAAGAAATGAAACCTACAACGTGTTCGTCCCATGTGTTATGAAATACACAAATGTCATCTATATATGTGGTGACATCGGGTCTATTGCCAAGTAAACGGCGCATCATGCGAACACATTTCTTTCTCATGTGAATTATCGTCCGCATTAACTTCATTTTTAATCCTGGCACTGTATGCTGCCTATAATTTAAAGCATATATTGCTTACCATAATCTCCTGCATATTCCTAAATACCACAATGGCTGACGCACAAGCCACATAGAAAAACACAGCTCGACGCTATGGCGTCACACATCCAACTCTTCTTTTTACGTCATTGCCTAGCTACTCATCACATAGTAACTGCATTCTTGTCTCTCTTGCATTCAGTTGAAGTACGACATGGTGTGACAAAAACTCGGTGTTAATAATAAGTTGCCACGATAAAATTACACCATGAAGTAGCCTCAACAGTCATAGCTGTGGTCCTCTACACAATATCTGTATTTTGGAGTATTTCTACACGAGCTTTATGTATGGCTAAATTTCTGACAGTTGGAACACTAGATTACTGGGGAAATGTATATTTCTGTAAGGATTTTCCTACTGCCATTGTACAAGTGTGCAGGGATTTCCTGTCCTCCCAGTGTATAACTACAGTTGAATTTACCAATCTTCTTGATATTCGTTAAATTTTATTAATTTTGTTTTGAGTATTGTCTGCTCTCAGCCTATTTAGAAACTTCTTCAGTCAGTGGCATGTATATATACCTTTGATGACACATTTCCTTGACTATTTCTAGCTTGACTATGTGCCAAATCTAAAGAAACAGGTTGTTTTTCAAGGTCTTTTAGCAGAGCTGATACCTTTTCAGTATGATCATTGTAATCATTATGCCATATTGAGCTCTCTTTATGTTCCTGGGAGTAATATATGATGTACACATATGAGCTTGTACACATCATCTGTTCTTTCTAAATCCTGCTTGTTCTTTCCTCAGTTTGTGGTCTACTGCTTTTCAAATTCTCTGCATAATTATTCTGCCTAGTATTTTGCTGGGAACTGAGAGAAGAGTGTTTCCTCTCCAATTATTGCAGTCTGCAAGATCTCCCTTCTTGGGCAATTTGACAATTATTCCTTTTTTCCACTCTGTTGGTGTTGTCCCTGTTTTCCAGACTTGTGCAAATAGTGGTTCTAATAGTTCTGCTGCTAGCTCAGGGTCTGTCTTAAATAGCTCTGCATTTAAGTTATCATGGCCAGGAGCGTTTCCATTCTTTAACCCTTTGATTGCTGTGATGATTTCTTCTTTTCGTGGAATGTCTGTATTTACATCTAGATCGTTTTCAGCCTCAGGAACATTAAATTGTGTCTCTGGTGGTTCCTTGTTCAGAGTTTCTCTGAAATGCTCTGCCCATCTTGTTTCCTGTCCCTCTGCTGTCGTAATGAGGTTTCCTTGCTTATCTCTTACTAATGTAATATTGTTTGCACTTCGTTTTCCGCTGATGAATTTAGTTATTTTGTATACCGTGCTTTGTTCATGTCTCAGTGCTGCCTCTTCTGCCTGTCTTGCAAGATCGTCTAGGAAATTCCTTTTGTTGGCTCGGGTTTGGCGTTTAACTTCCTTGTCCAGCTGACTGTACTGTTCGCTATATAGTTGCTTTAACCTGGGGGACTTCGCTTCTGTTTTCTTTCTTTTCATTTCCTTTCTCATCGTTATGGTGTTTAATGTTTCTGGTGTTATCCAGTCTTGTTTCTTCCTTTCCTGGAATCCCAAGCATGATTTGCTGCTTTCTTTACATATTGTTGAAATGGTATTGAATTGCTGGTCTAAATCATCAGTCAATGTCTGTTCCTGACTTTTGGCAAATTGATATCGTTTCTGGTGAGGGGTCCTTCAATTTGCTGATGTCAAACCTTTTCTGTGTAGTTACAGTTGGTCCAGCCCTTCTTAGTTTCACTTTCAGTTTTGCTACTACTAAATGGTGATCACTTGCAGTGCTCAGAATGGCAAAGACAGCTGTACATTAATTTCGTTGATTTCGAAAAGGCTTTTGACAGCATACATAGGGACAGTTTATGGAAAATACTGAGGGCTTATGGAATTCCAAGCTGCATAGTGTCAATCATAAAAAGCCTCTATGCCAACTTTATGTGTAGTATTGGGTAGAGCAACCTAACCTTTGAGGTGAAGACAGGAGTACGTCAGGGATGCCCCTTATCAACCACTCTATTTTTAACAGTCATAGACTGGATGATGCGCCAGACAACAGAGGGCAGTCCAAGAGGAACAAGATGGACTACATTTTCTGCATTGGAAGATCTGGAATATGCAGATGACATTGCACTACTAACAAATTCACATCAACACATCCATGAAAAAATGGATAGACTTAATAAGTTTAGCCAGCAGGTGGGCTTGAACATCAATTTAAAGAGGTTAGAGGTCATGACGCTCAATGTGAGCAGCCCTGAGCCCATATCAGAATGGAATCAGCAACTGTTTTCTTAGTTTTACTTTCAGTTTTGCTACTACTAAATGGTGATCACTTCCCACATCTGCACCTTCTGCTCTTCTTACCCTCACATCTTGCAATGCATTGTCTCCATCTATTACATATGTGGTTAATCTGGTTTCTGTACCCAGACCATTTGGTGATTTCTCCCATGTTAATCTTTGTTTCCTGTGTCCAACCATTTGGTGATTCCCATGTTAATTTGTGAATTTCCTTGTGTGGGAAAAGTGTTCCTCCGATGACCAGTTGTTTAATGCTACAGAAACTTATTAACATTTTCGTTTTGCTGTTCCGCTGCCGCATTTTCCCCATTACTCTTTCATTATATGTATTGTGTGTTCCAACTTTCGCATTGAGGTCTCCCATTACTATGAATAAGATCATATCTAGGTGTGTCTTCCATTTCTTTCTGCAGTTGTTGATAGAATTCATCCTTGACCTCCTCATCGCTATCATTCGTTGGTGCGTAGCATGTATTATTGTAGTGTTGGTGAATCTCCTTCTCAATCTTATTCTTATCAGTCTGTTGTTGATGGTTTTCCATTCCAGTAATGTCCTCTCTATTCCTTTCTGTAGAATAATGGCTACGCCTTCATTGTGCTGTCCATCCTCTCTTCCAGAGTAAAGTACAGACAGACACCTTCACATACCTAGGATGCATAGTAACACCAGATGGCGGAACAAGCAAGGACACTAACAACAGAATGAATAAAGTTAGAACAGCCTTTGCTAGTCTTAACAACAACTGGAAGTCTTCCCAGTACAGCACAGACACCAAATTAAGATTATATGAGATCTGTGTACTTTCTGTATTTCTCTATGGTGTGGAATGGTGGAGAGTAACAGAGAAAGAAATGTCGAAACTGTCCTCTTTTCACACAACATAACTAAGAAAAATTCACCGAATCTTTTGGCCGAATACCATCACCAACCAAGATCTGCTTACTCGGAACACGCAAGAGGACACACACACCATCATAGCTGGCAGACGCTGGAGCTGGGTTGGCCATGTCCTCAGAAGAGACCCCGATGCCATCACAAGAACAGCTATGCTTTGGACCCCTGAAGGAAAGAGAGGCCGACCAAAAACAACTTGGCGGAGGACTGTGGAGGCTGAGATGCAAAGAATGAACCAGAGTTGGGGCACTGTACGAAGGATGGCCACCGATCGAGCAAAGTGGAATCAATTTGTTGTTGCCCTACAAGATGCCACTAGGCGTGATGGCCACTGACTGCTTTGATGGTCGGCGGCTAAGGATCAAAGAAGAAGAAGAAGAGCTCTCTTTATTTGTACAATTGATCTTTTGTCAATAAATATTTCTAGCATATTTATGACCTAACTGTCAGGTCATGCTTTAAGTCTGAGAAATTCACCACATGTTTGGATTACCTTCACTCTTGTCATTAATGCATTAATAAGATCAGTGGTCTCTTGTCTTACCTGATTAATTAATTCACTGCACATTTTCTTGTTTATCTTTATCAAGACTCTTAACTTCCTTTATATTTGAATCAAGATTTGTGTTTTCACAGCAGTTATCTGGTTTTAGACGATGACTTCTTCCTCTTTTTTTAAATCTGTTCTTTGCTGTTCTTTTCTGACACTGGGGTGCTTCTTCATTTTCTTGAATCTTTTGGTTCTCTTTGTAAATAGCTTCTGAATTTTCATGAGTAACTCGAACAATATCTGCCCATGACTATCATTGTATACTGCTTGTTTTTAACCTTGTTTGCATAGGCATGGCTAACAAATAATCATAGTAAACTTGTTCATTGAAAATACAAAATATTCTATTGAATGCTAACAATATTAACACATTTTAAAGTAAACAAATTTCGAGTCAAATGATATTAACAAATTTCACACCATGAAATCTAAAATCTACATTGCAAGTAACGATCGCAAAATGAAGTAAAAAGCTTGTAAAAGTGCTAATAAATATTAATGTAACACAAAAATATAAATTCACCAAAGTACAAATAAGCTAATTCTAATTTCAACAGATAATAATATTAACTTCCCTGCCGTGCAGTTTCAAATATTCCTTGACCTATGCTGGAAATACAAATAATACAGGTGCCATGATGTATCGTTGCCAAGGAAGTCCCACATGTCAACACGAAACCGGAAGAAACAGGCTGATATTACTACATGTTACTTTTAATTAACGTTACTTTCATTCGGTCTTTAAGTTAACAATCAGATCATTTGTCACTGAAAGGAAAATACATTGGAAATAGAGTCATACCTCCGCCACCCTACTTATTAGCAGTAACATTTTCATGTCTGACTTACTTAATTAATCATGTCTGACTTCTACCCTAGGGTGTAGAGATTTTGCCAGAGATAGCGCCATTCTATCCTATTGGCTGTTTTCCTCCTGGCCTAGCTCCATTTTCAGGCCCAGAGCAAATATTACACACGAGCACACACAATAATTTATATATTTTTATGAGATCTTAATTTTTCACTCTTGATATTTTTCCTATAATTTTTTTAGATATGCAGCGAGGATTAATTTATTTATTTATATTTTTGCAAACTCTGCCAAGGCCGGTCCCAAGTCCGGCTGAAAAAGGAGAAGGGCGGCGTGCATGGAGGCCGTAAGGAGGCAGCCCCTCCACCATGCAAAGGCACCACAGGCCAATCACCTGTTTGCTTTAAATCACGATTATGAGCAATACAAGAGAGAAAACTGGACTGATTCTAAAGGCGATGAACTGGAGCGGACTACAACTTATAGAACACAAGAAGTATTAATGGGAAATAAGAGGAGCTGGTGGTAGAGATGAGGAAAGCAAAACTAGAAATCCTGGCTATTACGGAAATGAAGAAATAGGGACAAAGAGTCATGGATCTCGATGGCAACACGCTGCTCTCCAGTGGTGTACCCACATCTGAAAGAGCTAAAGGGGGTATGGGCTGCATTGTGGCAAAAAACCAAAAAGATAATATCAAGGGATGGAACTTTGTCTTGGAGCGCATTATGGTTGTAAAACTAAAAGAAGGAGAAACCATAGTCAACTTTGTCATAGTGTAAGGGCGAAATGAGGATGAGAGAGCAGAGGTCAAGGAGGAATTCTCCGAGCTGCTTCAAAGGACAGTGGATGACTGCCTAGATGAAATTATCATGCTCGGAGATTTCAATGTCAGAGTTGGAAATGACCATGCTAGATGGGGTGGAGTTATCGGAAGATATGGAGAAGATACTTTTAATGACAATGGAAAGAGACTCCTTAGATGCTGCAGTGAACAGAATCTGATCATTACAAACACAAAGTTCCCACATAAGCGCATACATGCTTACACTAGATGTGAACCAACAAAGAATGAGAGGTCAGTGATCGACTATGCAATAGTTAGGAGGAGCTCATTTAAGTATGTCCAGGATGCTAGAGTCTGGAGGGGGCCAGAGATTGGAAGTTCTCACTACCTGCTGACCATCAAAAGAAAACCTGAAAGAGTTGCTCAGCCTAGGAACTGCCTACCATCACGCAAGAAACTAAGTAAAGGAACAGGAGAAATGAGCATTAAGACCTACAAGCTGAGAGAGCCAGAAATCAAGACCAGATATCAGGGGCTTATTGCTGCAGCGGTGAGCAACACAGAAAAACAACAAGATGACTTGGAAACCCTGGGGCTTAAATTCAAGGACATCATAAAGAAAGCTGCTGCAGAAGCATGTGGTGAAGTCTGACTTGGGAACCAGAGAAAGAGGACACCTTGGGGACAGAGGAAGTCAAAGAGAAAATAAGAGAGAAGAAAATGGCATGGAAACAATACTTAGGAGCTAAAAACACAACAGGACAAATGGAAAAATATAGAGAATATGTGACACTCAGAACAGAAGCAAAGAACAAGGTGCTAGCAGCAAAACAGAAGTCCTGGGAAGAATTTGGAGAAAAGCTAGAAAACGATGCACAAGAAAACCAGAAATTGTTCTATAATACCATAAAGAACATGAGGAAGAAAAAACAATACCCTCTTAAATTTATAAAGGACAAGCAATGCAAATTGCTTACTGCCCGAAGGTAGTAATGGAAAGATGGAAAGAATATTTCTCAGAACTCCTGGATGGTAAACATGGTGTAGCATCAGAAATGATAACCACTAGCACAGAAGAGAAAACCAATGATGGTGAAGATGACATAAAGATGGAAGAACTGAAGGCAGCACTGGAGAAAATGAAGATGGGCAAATCAGCAAGGCATGATGGTATAACACCAGAAATGGTTAAGTACATGGGAGCAGCAGGCTACCTATTATTCTTAAGGATCCTACAGGCAGCTTGGTGCAACAAGACCATACCAAAGGATTGGGAGATTGCCGTCATAACACCGATTTTCAAAAATGGTGACAATCGACAATGTGGAAACCATAGAGGCATATCCCTTCTCAGTGTCCCTTGTAAAATCTACTCTAGAATCCTAGAGCAGAGACTCAGAAGCCTAGCTGAGCTACAATTGGATGAGGTCCAGTGTGGATTCTGGGCAAATCGAAGTACTCAAGACCTATCTTCACACTCAGACAGCTGAGTGAAAAGGCCCTTGAGTATAAGAGTGAGATCCATCTTTGTTTCATAGATCTGGTAAAAGCGTTTGACAGGGTCACCTGGAGCAAACTTTGGGACTGTTTGGCAAGGAAGAACATTCCAGCACCTCTGATTCATGCTATACAGAGCTTCTACAAGTCTTGCAGAAATTATGTGAGGACAGCAAACCGTACGTCAGAAGAGTTCAGGACCACCACTGGTGTAAGACAAGGTGATATCCTGTCACCTTATCTTTTCATACTCCTCATGGACGATGTCATCAAGGCATGTAAGGAGAGAACAAGAAAGTATTCAGTGAGGTACTGGAAGATGAGACAGGTCTGTATTTCAGAGCTGGCATTTGGTGATGATGTTGCCCTGATTGCTAAATCGAAGGCACATCTCCAATCCAACCTGCAAGTCTGGATGGAAGCGCTGGAGAAGAGAGCGGTGGTCATAAGCAGCTTTAAAACGAAAACCATGGTGATATCACGAGAGGAAAGAAGACATCAGATTAAGCTGAGAGAACAGGTCCTGGAGCAGGTCGACCACTTTAAATATCTCGGAGCTATTATAGACCGAAAGGGAGGCATCAAAGAAGAGTTGGCCACTCGAAAAGCAGCAGCTGGGAGACTTTTTTCAGGCCATAAATCGAGGATTCCTCAGCAAGAAAGAGGTTGGTAAGAAAACGAAGATGGCTGTATACCGCTCCACCTATGTCCCAGTCTTGACGTATGGATGCGAGTCATGGGCAATGACTACAACCCACAAAAGTCAGATCCAGACCTCAGAAATTAGGTATTTGAGGAAGGTGGATGAAATAACAAGATGAGACATGGTACGCAACAAGACGATACGTCAAGGCCTAAAATCCCACCACTGCAGACCCAAGTAGAACAGTCCCAACTAAGATGGTTTGGCCATGTCTGCAGAATGGGAGAAGATCGGCTACCACGACAAGCATGGGAAACTAAACAAACATTAGACAAACATAAAGGTAAGTTTCCAGCCCCCCGTAAGAAATAAAGAAGTAGAACACTAGACAACAGAAAAACAACAGACGTGAGTGGCTTACCCAGGACTCGAACCAAGGACCTTCCTTGCGACAACCCCGCCTATCTATGCAAGCGAATCACACTATCCTACCCTGCCTGCCAAATCTAGGCGATCACCAAAAAAAAAATGATGCTATCGATGACGGGTCATTATTAGTGTGACCCGCAATACATAACACCGGAAATTTTTACCATGTGCAGTCCAGCCTATTAATGAAGCAATCACTTCTGTTGTTCCCCTATTGTACAGTATAGGTCAGACTACACAAGACAAAGACCTTAATACTGTGTCTAGTAAATGATAGAAGACTAAGAACAGTAAGTACAGGACAGAGGGTAGGTTTTTGGTATTGTATAAACATTTATAACACATAAGGAAGGGAAACCCGAGGCCTGTAAACAGTAAATACTGTTCTTAGTAATGGTTACCATATTGCGCTGGCGATCAGGTGTTCAAGGTTCAAGCCCGGGCATTTGAAGGAATGTCATCGACTTGGATTTTGACTGAATAACCTGAACGGCTCATGAGATAAACCCTCTGAGGATGGGAAGGAGCGAAGCTCCTGACCGGGTTGGAAGGAAAGTCCACAGGCTCCCCAGCCTCGCAATGACATGTCATTAGGCCGAAGGGCTGACAGCCCAAGTTCCGCTGGTTAAGAAAGCCAGCCAGCCACCCATCCCTCCGTCCGTCCATCTATCTATCTTATCTATCTGTCTATCTATCTATCATCTATCTATTTATCATCTATCTATCTATCTATCTAGCTATCTATCTAATCTATCCTTTCTGTCTAATCTAATCTATCTATCTATTCCATCTATCTATCTATACGATCTCATGAGTTCAACTCAACACATTTTGGAATGGCAGAAAAGCCACAGGAAAAGCCTAGATCTACAGTAGATAATACCAAGGAGTCTTCAACTTGGTAATGGTATCTGCAAAAGAGCGAGAAGCTCAGTAGCCCTAGTTAAACAACAATCAAACAAACAACAAACATTGATTTGTTAGAACATCTCAACGCTAGGACAAATATAAAAACATTATGAATATTGACAATAATTATAAAACACACAATTCAGAATATCTCGTATCCATTTATTTAAACTCTAGTTAAAAACAATAACAACACACATTGATTTTTTTTTAAAACATCTAAAGTCTAATGTAAATGCACAATCAATGTTGAGATTTATAAAACACAAAGTTACAACTATCTCATATACATTTACTGAAACCCCTTAGCTAATAAAACCAGTAACAACAAACATCGATTTTTAGGACATCTCAACACAAAGCCAAATGCAGACAAGATAAAAATTGATAATTCATGTAATTGTTGAATTACAGATGAACTCAACTTGCTACATTACATTAGAAGCGTTTAAAGTAAATAGCAAATGTTAAATGCAATAATTAAACTAAAACAGCTTTATTTTCAACATCAGTGTTATCACAAATCTTTAAAAAAATTTGCCCTCTACAAAAACTCATTGAAGCAGAACACTTGAAGTCCGTTTTTCTTTACCATGGGTACTCCACAACATGAACTGCCATGTAATGATATCATCTGTTTTCCTCAAAGTGTTGTATCCTATCCATTGTTAACATATTTACCTCACCTCCTATTCCCCTGGTATTTATGTTGATCTCTTCCAACAAGCCCACATTAATGATCTTGACACATCTTTTNAACTCCTTCAATGTTCAAGAGCCCATTTATGGCAGGGTGAACTTCTTAGTAGTAGATGTAACAGTGTAGCGGGTTCGTTTCAGAGTAGAAGTAGATACTGGACTCTGATGTCCATGGTGTCTAGGGTTATTGAACCTCAGTCCATTCAGCAGCGTTCTAAGAAACGTACTTGACAATTGAAACAGTATAAAACTGAATGATGCCTGGTGAACGTTTCATACATGTAGAATTTAATTACAATGACTGGCTCCTTTTTAAATGCATCAATGTACAAGACATAAGCTCTCATCAGCCTGTCTATAAGTAGGTCTAACGTCTTGTAGACTAGTATACAATGTCCGTCATCATGCTGAAATATTTAATATTAACATATACTTTCCTTCCACATTCCTTCAGCTCTGACGTGTCCATATAACATACAATCAGACTAGGTTCTATCTCGTAGACTACCTAGCTGACATACACTTATAAAACCAGTACTTCAAGTACATACCCAGGAGCACAGAATACACAGCATTCTCACAATGGAGAAACGGTGACGAGGTCCACAGAACCGTCATAGCCCACAAAACCACGTCCGCTCGGAAAATACCCATACAATCGACGTCCTTCCTGTGTTGTCGTAACAAAGATTAATAAATAGGAAAATCAGCCAAACAAACAAAGTTTGAGGGCGACCGAAAATGGTGTTATGAAAAGAGTCATAACAAACAGCCACACAATAAAACTGCCTTGACATTTGAATTCAAATGTCTTTTTTCTGTGCTGGACTTCATTTCTTTTGATCACCATATAATTCTCAATACGATGAAAGCATTTCTTGCCTTCTGTATTTTTATTTTGATATCGGTGTCCATTCTAATCTTGAAACTTTGTCAAAACTTTCTTTGCAGGAAGTAAAAAGAAACAACGGTAAGACTACACTAAATAGGAAGGTGCATGAAAATAGGTTGTGTATGTCTGACTGAGACAATGAGATAGAAACAGTCTCAATGTCACTTCCACAAGGTCTTTGTCAGTTAATCTTAAAGCATACAATATTATAAATATATTACAAATCAATAAGACAAATCTTTGTTACTCTGGCAAATAAAAATCAGAAATATTGATAATATTTCTTCAAAAGTGATCTAGGCCATTTCTTTGTCCTTTATCCTAGTAAAAACTTACATTACCCATTTCCATTCAAAAGTAATGTAGGACGTTTCTTTGCCCTTTATCCTAGTAATAACTTACATTACAATTTACATCATTCGAAATGAAAATGCTACAGAAGGATGTTTCCACTGCACTCACTAAATGTCAAAATTGGCTCCTAAAGTTACCATCGCAATAGGACGAAATTTTTCTCGGTTTATTAAAAAGACCTGGCGCAAAAAAAACTTTATCCTAGTAACGGTAACTTAGTCACTTGTCTTTGGCCAGGTCGACTGGCCCAGAATCGTGATGCGTTCAAAAGTTCTGGAAAGAATTTTTTTCCCTAAATTAAATCTCTTTATAACTGTCTCTTCCATTTATAAACGTTGTAAGATCAACTAATTTAAAGAAAAGCTGTTTAAGCTGCCTCTATGTGAAAAAAAATTGTTGTTGGTTTGTTGTCAATTATTTACTTCAACATCTTCTTCTTCTTTGATCCTTAGCCGCCGACCGTCAAAGCAGTCAGTGGCCATTACGCCTGGTGGCGTCTTGTAGGGCAACAATAAATTGATTCCACTTTGCTCGGTCGGCGGCCATCCTTCGTACAGTGCCCCAACTCTGGTTCATTCTTTGCATCTCGGCCTCCACAGTCCTCTGCCAAGTTGTTTTTGGTCGGCCTCTCTTTCGTTTTCCTTCAGGGGTCCATAGCATAGCTGTTCCTGTGATGGCATCGGGGTCTCTTCTGAGGACATGGCCAACCCAGCTCCAGCGTCTGCCAGCTATGATGGTGTGCATGTCCTCTTGCTTGCTCCGAGTAAGCAGATCTTGGTTGGTGATGAAATTCGGAGTACCAGCTTTTGTCTGACCCCTACCCATGCAGACCAGTCCAGCTTGGTTGAACCTACCAGGGGTAAATCTTCCACTGGCAAAGCTCTGGGGATTTACTTCAACATACAACCAACATTAACTCAAATATTTTATTCTAATTACACTGGACAACAAATTTTGACTTTGTAATCTGAGATTAAACCAAGTTTTACACATTTGCATATACATACCATATGATAATAATGTTCATAGCGGAAATGATTCACAGCGACGCCTTTTTGCCTGTCGCTTGTAATGAGTTTCTGGAGCATCTCTCACAAGGTTCCAACAATAGTCTGCTAGCATTGCTGCATTCCATTTCCCTTGGTACCTTTTTTCGATGGTAGTAATGTCCTGATGAAATCGTTCCCCATGCTCGTCACTGACAGCACCGCATTTAGCAGGAAGAAATCCAGATTAATGTAAAAAGTGTAATTTCAAAGACATGTTGCACACTAATCTCTCGTAGTGCTGCAAGATGGTTTCTACAAATTCCAGGTAATTGTCAGCCTTATTGTTTCCTAGAAAGTTTGTGGCCACTTGCTGGAAAGCATTCCAAGCTAACTTTTCATAACCTGTGAGGATATCATCAAAATGCTGATCTCTGAAGAGCTGACGTATCTGTAAACCGACAAATACACCTTCCTTGATTTTGGCCTCACTAAGTCTGGGAAATTTATCAGAAGGTATAAAAATCCTGCCCCATTTCGATCCATGGCCTTTACAAAATTCGTCATTAGTCCAAGTTTGATGTGGAGAGGAGGGACCAAGATCTTGTGGTAAAATGTTACCATTATGGAGCAGCACAGCTTTTAAGCTCAACTTGGATGAATCAATGAACAGCCTCCAATCATTGCCTTTGTAGTTGATGTGCAGTGCTGCCATCAGACCCAGTATACCAACGCAAGCAATGAGGTTATCTGTTATTTTGAAATATGGAAACAGACCTTTTTGCCGAGCATGAAACACAGACACATGCACATTCTCTTCTAGAAGATTCCATTGCTGCAGTCTGGACCCCAACAGCTCTGCTTTATTTTTTGGCAATCCAGATCTCTCACTAGATCATTCAATTCACTCTGGGTAATTGTATGTGGCTGTACAGACTCTTCAATAGGCACGAAATCAGGATCTCTTGATGTAGATGCTTTCACGGGTGACGGATGTCCACTGGCCTTATTATCTTCTTCATCATCCAGAGTATAAGATTCTGGTGGGTCAGGAACAGGAAGTCCTTCCCCGTGAGGCACTGGCCACATAGTAGAGGGAATATTCGGATAGGCCACAGGCCGCTTTTTCTTCTTAGAAATACCATGTCCAATTGGAGGAGTCATGCAAAAGTAACAATCATTAAGATGGTTTGTCAGTTCCCTCCACACCATTGGAACTGCAAAACACATTGATCATCCTTTTCGGTTCAACCAGCAGCGCAGATTTGTTGCACAGGATTGACAACATATATGTGGGGCCCAATACCGGTCCTGGTCACCGATCTCACAACCAAAATAAAGGATGTAAGCATTATATCTATTCTTCCTTTGTTACTTCAAGAGCCCCCCCCCCCCCCCCCCCCCCCCCCCCCCCCCACCACCACCACCACCACCACCACCACACACAAAGTATTCCAGATTCATAAAGTTATGACATTCAATATTAATGGGGAGAAGCCGCTATGACTTTCAATAAAAATTTAAAAAATATGAAAATTGGCAGTGGTCTATTTTATAATAATGTAGGATCCCCCAAACGCAAGTATGTCAGAATAAATTGTTAGAACACATTCAAACAAGCAATCATCGTTCTATATGAAAGTGTGCTTTTCCTCAGGGGAAAAAAGCCATTAATTTTTCAGAATCTTTTGCTGTGTTAATAATCTTCTTACAAAATGTGTTTTTTTTTTTTCCATTATTCAATAAGAGATTTTATTTGTAAACTGTCCTTTACATTTTAAAACTTTTGTCACTTCAGATTTTTATCTCAACAAAATCTTAAACTAATGCACACAAATTAAAAAGTGTGCAACACTTTGCAGTGTTTTTAAACTACTATATTCAAAGCCTCATAACTTAACACATGAAATGAGAGTGACCAAGAATAAAATTTTAAAGGCCACCATGAGGTTGTAAATGTGTCCTTTACATTTTTAAAAACTGTTTGTCATGTTAAAACTGGAAAATCTTAAACTAATGCAACAGTGTGCAACACTTTGCAGTGTTTTTAAACTACTATATTCAAAGCCTCATAACTTAACACATGAAATGAGAGTGACCAAGAATAAAATGAGTGGTTGAAGCTGTTAGCACAACAGAAAATACTATCATACAGGCCACATGAGGTATGTAAGATCTTGACTGGAAAATTCTACAACAGTTTGCAGAACTCATGGACAGATGATACAGATAAGATAGATACAACATCACAAAATAATTATTTTGAAGATCTGTGATATAACTGTGTCCGTTTAACTCGCAACCTGCTGACCATTTACATTCTAGTAATCATAACAAATAACGATTTTTAGAAGACCCCAGTACTTAGTCAAATACAAAGACAAGATAACAATGGAGTCTAAGTATATAAAACAATGTTCAGAATGCCTCAAGTCTGTTTTATTTAAACCCTTTAATTAAAGCAAACAAGCTATAAAAGACAACTTTTAAAATAAGGAATAAGATACAGAATAATGAATGTTGTAAGTATAACAAGGATTCCCCCCCCCCCCCCCCCCCAGTTACATGCCCAATGAGGTATATTGGGAATATGGTGTTAGGCCCATGTCTGATGTGATCAGCATTACGCCGGCTGCCTTAACCTTCCCAGAGTTGCTCTGGTACCCAATTCATGAGGCAGGGTTGACCCCGGAGCCGTCTGCGGTCTAAAAAATCCCACCTCAACTGGGGATGGAACCATGGACCACCGAGCTAGGAAGCCAGTGCACTAACTATTGCTGCACAAGTATAACAAGTAAACTCAATAACTTATTTAAACATGAGTATTAGCAGAAATCCACTAAAACAATTCTGTAAAAAAAGCTCACATAGCAGAATCTTGTTCAGTTTTTTTTAGAATTTTGTCATCCTTCAACTGAACTGAACATACAGAAATTAACTATTCCCTTGTATTATGAGAAATTAATAAGGGAAACAGACAAAAGTCAGGTGAACTACATTTACACACATATACTTACTTTAAACTATATAAATTAAACCAACCAAAAACAAAAAATGCTAACTTGTCAAGTTGTACAAGTCTGACAACCAGCAATATATGAACATGCTTTACAAAACAAAATGGGTTTATGTGCACAATCACACAATCAGTTTACATACACAAACACACAATAATTTTATATACACAAGCACACAATGTTACATAATCAGAAACAATCCTCTGGGCCTGAATTCACTAAGAAACAGTTTCACACGTGAATTACAGTTCACTCGCTGCAAGTTTACATACACATCCTGACAGACATCCTATACAGTTTAAAAAATTGTTTAACAGCAGCTATGCAACAACACAACAGCTGACAGACTATTCCTTTGTTTATATGGTGATGAATAAATAAATACATAACAGAATTGGTTAAACATGAGGAGAAATTTTTTCTGCACGAACACACTTAATGATATCTGTCAATAAAACTATAGAAAGTAAACGTGCTTCTTTAAGTCTTACACATTAACCTCTGATAGAAACAATATTAAATGTACTCGAAATAAATGTATGACTCGGTCAAGTGTATTAGAAATAAATGTATGACTCTGTTAAATGTATTAGAAATAAATGTATGACTTTGTTAAATGTATTAGAAATAAATGTATGACTGTGTTAAATTTATGACTGTGTTAAATGTATTAGAAATAAATGTATGACTGTTAAATGTTTTAGAAGTAAATATATGGCTGTGTTAAGTGTACTGTTAGTGCAGTCTGTAATTTGTTCTTCATATTTAGTTACAGTGTTTTAAACTTTACATGATTAGACTCTTGCCCGACATAGTTACTGCCATGTCCTTTTCATTTAACACTGTTGACAAAACATTAAAACATCACACTTGTAAGACATTTGTCTGGTATGTATTTTTTTTTTTAAATTACCAATACTAGCAAAGCGGACCACTACTAATATAACACATTCAAGGCTTCTCTGAAGTGTGTGTACCTTTATGTCTTTTTAGATGATGACTCAGAGTAAAAACTGCACTGCAAAGATCACACTTGTAAGGTTTCTCTCCTGTATGTATTCTCTTGTGTCTCTTTAAAACACTGGCACGAGTAAATTCTGCTTTGCAAACATCACACTTGTAAGGTTTCTCACCCAAGTGCATTTTTTTGTGTTTCTTCAGATGACTACTGAGATCAAATTCTGCACGGCAATCTTCACACTTGAAAGGCTTCTCTCCTGTATGTGTTCTTTTGTGTTTTTTAAAAACACAGCTATGAGTAAAAGCTGCATTGCAAATATCACACTTGTAAGGCTTCTCTCCAGTGTGTAATCTTTGGTGTTTCTTTAGATTAGAAACATCAGCAAAGCCAACATTGCAAACATCACATATGTAAGGCCTCTCTCCCGTATGTATTCTTTTGTGTCTTTTTAGATGATCACTCAGAGCAAAATCGGCACTACAAACATCACATTTGTAAGGCTTCACTCCTGTATGTATGTTTGTGTGTCTATTTAGATCACCCTTATTCGTAAAATCTGCACCACAAACATTACACACGTAAGGCTTTTCTCTTGTATGTACTCTTTTGTGTA
Source organism: Oreohelix idahoensis (assembly GCA_024509875.1). Taxonomy (NCBI): domain Eukaryota; kingdom Metazoa; phylum Mollusca; class Gastropoda; order Stylommatophora; family Oreohelicidae; genus Oreohelix; species Oreohelix idahoensis. The sequence continues at coordinate 49,891 of JAMPIV010005669.1, forward strand.
TCTTTAGAATATTGTTGCGAGTAAATTCTGCACTACAAATATCACACTTGTAAGGCTTCTCTCCTGTATGGATTCGTCATTAACGTCGCAATATTTATCATTATGCTTGCTTTTCACATGCTGCTGCAAATACCAAAACTGGGAGAAGTCAAGGTTACACTGGACACAAGAATACATTTCTGAAACAATAACAAATTATGAAATGAGCCTTTAGTGAAAATCTGAGAACACACAAAAGACAATATTAAAATCCTCAAAGTACTTTCTCAAACTTGTTTTTCTCTTATCATAAACATTACAATCATCTTGTCTTTCTGATTTCATTCACAAACATTCTCTGTCATCTTGACTTTCTGATTTAAGTCACAAACATTATCTGTCATCTTGACTTTCTGATTTCATTCACAAACATTACAGTCATCTTGACTTTCTGATTTAAGTCACAAACATTACTCTGTCATCTTGACTTTCTGATTTCATTCACAAACATTACTCTGTCATCTTGACTTTCTGATTTCATTCACAAACATTACTCTGTAATCTTGACTTTCTGATTTAAGTCACAAACATTACTGTCATCTTGACTTTCTCATTTAAGTCACAAACATTACTTTGTCATCTTCACTTTCTGATTTAAGTCACAAACATTACTCTGTCATCCTGACTTTCTGATTTAAGTCACAAACATTACTCTGTCATCCTGACTTTCTGATTTAAGTCACAAACATTACTCTGTCATCCTGACTTTCTGATTTAAGTCACAAACATTACTCTGTCATCTTGACTTTCTGATTTCATTCACAAACATTACTCTGTCATCTTGACTTTCTGATTTCATTCACAAACATTACTCTGTCATCTTGACTTTCTGATTTCATTCACAAACATTACTCTGTCATCTTGACTTTCTGATTTCATTCACAAACATTACTCTGTCATCTTGACTTTCTGATTTCATTCACAAAACATTACTCTGTCATCTTGACTTTCTGATTTCATTCACAAACATTACTCTGTCATTCACTTTCTTCACTGTCATCTTGACTTTCTGATTTCATTCACAATTAATACTCTGTCATCACGTTAGTCTAATTACATGCACTCAGAGTTATGACGTAGGGCTCCAGAAACTAAGCACTGGGTCAATGCCTGTGATGATATGTCACACATGGAGCCAGAAATCTTGTCATTCATCGCAAAATTTCAAATATGCCAAATCCTCCTGCCTTGTGCCACCTGATCAATATCTTTCCATGTTTTCTTTATCCCTTGGTGTCCTTCTCAAAAAGAAGTCTCTTCTCATTGTGCTTTCTAGTTTCCAACTATCTTTCTTACTTTGGGGACTTCAGAATAAGGATTGCCTTGTTATTCTATCAACAAGATAATTCACTGAGTGTACTATTCATTATTAGCACCGTCTTCTCATTTCTTTTCATATGCTTTATAGCCTTATCTTTCTAATTTAATTCACTCACACACTTTGTCATCTTATCTTTATAATTTAATTCATTCACACACCTTGTAATCTTATCTTTATAATTTAATTCATTCACAATGCTCAATCATCATATCCTTCTAACTTCAATCACTCACAGTATTCAGTCATCATGACATTCTAACTTCATTCACTCATGATGCTTTATAACCTTATCTTTCTAATTTCTTTCACTCACAATACTCAGTCATCGTGTCTTAGGTTCACCCTTCTGCACATGCTTTTGTCACATCTGGACCATACAATATCATTTAATTTATTCTTTATTTCAGCTATGACAATTAGGATATAAATTTATTACACAGCTTACTTACTGCTTGCACACTAAACACACATGTCACACACTTACTGTCATTTTCTATCTTCACCCCATGCTCTTCCACATGTTCCCTCCTTTGCACTTTTCTGCCCACTTTGCCAAATATTTTAACCTTCATAGCCAAACCTTTGGCAGAACTGTCACCTGAGTGTACCTGAAAGAATATCACTGAAATTAACCAACAGACCATACGTGTGTAAGTGAAATATGTCACTGCCAGAGCACAGAATGCACATACTGACAAAAGAAATTGACAGACTAGAAACAATTAGTTATATATGTTTTTTCCTTCATTTTTTCATTACTCTTCAGCCCCACGCAAGAACACAGACCTTTAACAAATTAATGTTATACCTTCCTAACATGTCCATCCAATCAAGGTTCAATCTATATTATTCTTATTGCTTTCCTGTCTATCTGGGGACACCCTTCTAAACAGGATATTTTCTGGACGATAAATTCTTCCTCAGGAATCCTACAAAAGGACTGTGTAAAGCACATAAGGTTGAGAAAGAGATTTGGTGTCCAGAAAATATCCTGTTTAGTTACCAGAATTCTCTTTTAAGTAAATTTCTAGTACACTAATTCCAGAGGAGAGGCAGTTCCATTACAAACTCGTAAACTATCAATAAGAAATTATTATCTGTATTCTTCCATTTCATCCAAGCTGTCCTCCTCCTCAAAATCACTCCACGATAAGTGTCAACGACTTGTTGCCAATAAAACATAGAACAAAGAGAAAGGAATTTTATTCAGAAAAAAATGGGAGATCTGATTTTAGACGAGTGGTGGATTTTCTAGATGAAACAGAACTGTTATGATAATAAAAGATTGAGAGAGAAAAGAAGGCGATTTACACTTCATGACAGTTGCAAACAACCAATAATTGCAAACCCTGTCAAACAATCCTTAATTAAATTTTCTTAGTGCATGGGTCTTTGGTGTGAGGTAGCCACGTTGACATGTTCCCCTCAACCACACCTAGCCCCTGTCACATACGCATACTTTATTTTCTATGCTTGTTGCTGATTCATTGGTATGTAAATCATATTATCACTCCTGACATGCTGTCAACCATCTCTGTGAATCTAATTCCCCAGGGTGAAAATGTGCTGCTTATTGTTAGAGGCTGTGCTTTTATCTGTGCAAGATCTAGCATAATGGGTTCAAGCTCTTTAGCTTTCTTGTACAAAAGCAGCTTCTTTACACGCTACCATGCCCACATCATTTCAGTTTGTCATTACTGGGTTGTTTATGAGCCTTTACATTTTCTGTAGTCTCTCCTGCAGTCATAGATTACACAGCCCTACACACACACAAAATTTTTTTGGTGCCAAACATTTTACTCTTGATTGGTGACCAGGACAAGTCTTGGGCTCCTCATATTGTTTGAAAAACATGTGTTGAACACCTGCGACAGTGGACTTGTGGGAAAAGAAAATGTTTAAAATTTGGAATTCCAATGGTTTGGAGAGAGCCCAAGAACCACTATGATGACTGTTATTTCTGTGTTGTGAATATTAAGGGAATTAATGGAAAAAATCACAAAAAGTGGAAATATCCAGATTTAGATTCTGCTAGGCAACCTGTTCCACACGGAGATGACATACCAATTCCAACTTTCAGTCAGATTTCAGATTCCCTGCTAGAAGATGAGACAGCAGTGGCATGTGGAATGACAAGTGACAGTGATAGTGATTTCGAAGATGATTTTTCAGATGCTCAACGCTTCGACCAGCTTGAACTAAATGATCTAATCCGAGATCTATATCTCTCCAAGGAATCTTCAGAACTTTTGGCTTCAAGATTGAAAGAAAAATAATTACTGACTGCTGAAAAAAAGGTTACATTTTATCGCAGCAGAGAGCAAGGTTTTATTCCATTCTTTTGTAAAGAAAACAACCTTGTGTTTTGTACTAATGTAGGAAGTCTTGTTAACAAAATGGGTGTAAGTTATACACCAGATGAGTGGCGACTTTTCATTGACAGCTCTAAAAGAAGTTTGAAGGGTGTTCTTTTACACAATGGTAACAAATATGGCTCAATTCCAATTGCTCATTCTACTACAATGAAGGAGGAGTATTGTTGCGCACATATTTTTGACGCACAGATTACGACATGACTAATTGATATGAAAAAGAGATTACTTTTGTTACAGTCAAAGTTATATCATCCATGATTTGATTTATACTTTTGATTATGTGGATGATCTCCCCTTGAATATTGATTTCGCGGATGAATACCGAATTTATGTAATTTCTCATTTGTTAGGGCCAGAAAATAGATTGATCTTGTTCAATATGTTTATGGCCTGAATTTATATGTATTACTTGTCTAGTACAAGAAGATTCAGTCTTATATTGTATATCTTTGTATGTCTAGGTCGGACTATATTCTTTGTGCCGAACACTGGGGCAGGTATTCATTTTTCGAGGCATGCGTAGGGAGTCTCGATAATGCCGCCGGATATGGCTGTGTGTGTAATTTTGGGCTGGTCCCTTTTAAGGGTTGAAAAGTGATTTGTGCATGTTTTTCCAGGAGAAGTTAGTGTCTCTGCAAGAGTCTATTTGTCAGAGATTCTCCTCATGCACTTTGTTATTAATTCGGACTCCAGGTAATACCAGACCCTTCTTTTTGATGATCTCTATGTGGTTAGACCAAGATGGACTTCGTGTTTCGAACATCGTTGGTCGTTTATATATACAGTTGAAGATGACAGGTTTCCCAACAGAGCTTATGTCTACATGAAGCAACCTTATTAATGTGGAACTGTAGGGAAACTCTAGGAAATTATTGATATTCAAATTGTGAATTAACTTTGGCTTATCATTATCTTTCTGCTGTGTGAGTGAGCAAAACTCAGGAGGGTAGCCATCTTGCTTTCTTGTCATCATTATGGATCACTGTCATGAGAACAGTCTATCAAACTTATTATCGGACAGTGATATGGAGATCTCACTAATATGAAAACCCCTATCGTGGTTTAACTTTATTACATAAATATTTGATATATGTCGCTGGAGAACTTAGCCAAGGAAAAGGTTCGGCCAGTGAACTCTTTATATGTTTACACACCCACTGATGCGTTCAGTCAGTTAGGGGATGTGGCAATAGTCTGCCAGAACATTGAATAATTACTTATATCTTCCATCATATTTGAATGCTGCATGAAATATGATCTACTGTTCAAATGCCTAATGATGTATACGTCAACATGTTCCTATGACTATGTTCCGTGCTGTCCAAATGTGTGCGTCCCTATTAAACGGTGTGAAATGCCAGCTGTAGTTCAAGTCGTCATTGCCTTACATAAGAGTGTGTGAATAATATTATCAAGTGGTCCATTACACAGAACCATTACACCATTCGCGTTACTAGACACTCCCACTCAATGTCAACATGACAGGCTGATTTAATGGTGCAGAAGCAATCTGAAGAAGACCTTCTTCAGTGATGACCAGTACACGACTCTAAACATAACAGACGCAGACTCATTGTCAGCAGACATTATCAGTGGTGGCATTCGCATGTTATCAGTGGTAGGCCAGATCCCTGGGTTTATTGTACCAGACCATTCCTGACGCCAGATATGACACGCAAACACGGATGTACAAGTTGACAGTACAACTATACAGTCAAGGTCAGCATGACCTGTCTTATCAAGTGAATACAGAATCTAGGTCAGCGCTTGATGACATTTTGCAGTACAGGCAGTGTTTATGTCAAGCAGTACAGAGCTGAATACATTGAAGGCCATAAACTGTTCTGTTGTTGCAGTTTTGTTGAACATAAGTGCATAAATTTCATCGTTGGATCTTCTATATGCTCAAAAAAATATTTGAACTGTGTAATAAAATAAATCAAAAATTGAAACTGATTAAAAGTGGCAGTTAGAGTAATTAAAAAGCTGTACCATTTATACTGAGCATACTTTACAACATATTCCAACCACAACACATCTAATTAATTAATGTATGCATTTATGCTATTGATGTTTACATGTTATTTGTGTATATGTATAGTTGTTTATATGTCCGTGGGTGGTTGGTGAGGTGACTAGCACAAGAAATACCGAGTAATATTGGTCTTGTACTAGTGTTCCATAGGGAGCAATTTTCTTAATTGAAAATTTGCTAGCGACAACCTGTTGCTATTTCTGTTAGTTGTTAAGACGCGTTTTTCTTCGTTGTTTTTGTTAATAATTTTGTGTTCCTTAGTTTTGTTTTGATTTGTTTGAATTTGTTGGTCTCATCTTTCCTTTAATTCAGTTCGTTACACCCTTATGTTTATACTCTGTGACGTCATTTGTTTTGTTTAATTCATTGCAGTTGTCATCACAGATTCTGTGATTATTTACTTACTTTAGTTCCTTATATTTAATTTAATTTGATTTCTGCAATTGTTTTCATGTTGTCTTTTATGCTTGTCCTTTGTTAATGTCTTTGGTTGACAGATAATAGGAGGTACATTTGAATACACTTATATGATAGTACAGGCCAGTACTTTATTATTATTATTACTGTACAAGGAAGTATACAAGACCTGTTTAAGGCTTGTCTCCCACATTGATTGGGATAGGAAGATATTATTTTCCACAGGTACTCAAGTGGTCATTTGTTTCATTATAAACAAGATAACCATATAAGGTCTTTGACTAAGACTAAGAGAGTGAAATAAAATTAAGTGAGTATACAAGTCTATAGTACAGACTTGTCTCCCATTAAAGTGGGATAAGGTAATTTATTTACTTTTTCAGGTTACTGATTTCATAAGACAGGATGGCTAATTTAGATTACTTTATCCAGCAAGGGTTAACCCTTGGTAAGTCTGGTAAAGAATTGGAAGAACATTCATCTGCTCAATTTGCCATTGCATTAAAATCAGAAGAGAAAAAAACAAAAAGATGAGAATAAATGGAAAGCAGAAATTGAACAAAAGAAGATATATGCTGAGAATTTCAGATTGCAGATGCAAGCTGAGGAGAAAAAGGCTGCTGCTGAGGAGAAAAAAGCTGCTGCTGAGGAGAGAAAACTTCTAATAGAAGAAAAAAAATTAGAAGCTGCTGCTGAGGAGAGAAAAGCTGCTGCTGAGGAGAGAAAACTTCAAGCTGCTACTGAGCAAAAAAGATTAGAAGCTGAGGAGAGAAAAGAAATAAGAGAACATGAACATCAGAAAGAACTTTTAGCATTTGAGTTAGAAAAAATGAAATTGACAAATATGAGTATTGTTAATCAATCATCTGGTGGTAATGGTAAACCCTTTACTTACAAGGTCAAGGTACCAGCGTTCAACTCTGCCAGTGATGACATAACATTCTGGCTTGATAGATTTAAACGCGCTTGTCGAGCTCATAATGTGGATACATCACAATATGCTAATCAGTTGTCTGAGGATCTAAAAGGTGATTCTCTGACGAGTTTATGTTTGGTTGAAGAAACTGACAAGGATAATTATGAAGTTATCAGGGCAGCCTTGATAAAGAAGTACCAACTGTCAGAGGAAGGTTATCGTATTTTGTTTAAGACAATGGTACCTGAGACAGGGGTAGAATTCTCAGAATTCATTGCAAAAGCACGTCTTACATTTCAACGATGGATTGAATTATCCAAAATAGAGAAAACATATGAAGCTCTTATGGATTTGTTGCTCAGAGACAAGATCATGTCCTCTGTGAACAAACAATTCCTTGAATTTTTACACGAGCGTAAACCTCAAACATTAAAACAAATGCAAGAATTTTGTGACCAATACGTCACGGCACACCCTGACGTAACTCTTAGCAACACTAAGATTAAAGAGGGTATGCCAGTTGCGTCAGCAACACAATACAATAATAATTACTCACACAAATTCCAAGGAGCTCAAAATAAATTTGATAAAAAGGTTAGCTGGAATAAGTATCAAAACCAAGGTAACCACTCAAATCAGGGTTCTTCTCCGAAGAACTGGAATCGGGCTGACAGTCCTCGATACTCGAGGGGTGGCCAAAATTATGGACATTTCCGCAAAGGAAGTCACTATAGGAACTACCCAAGTTCTCCTTCATGGAAACAACAAAACCAACATTACAGAGACACTCATTATAATGAGCATGATGATTATGATCATGAATATTATGATTCAAACCCAAGTAGGGGTTATAACAGAGGAGGCAATAATAACTATAGAGGTTATGATAATCGAGGTAGATCACAATATAAAAGACGTAAATCACAGTACCAGGCTAACTCTGCACAGCAAGAGTTCCATGAAGCCGGTAATCAAGCTAATGATAAGAAAGACTCTAATAATGTGGGATGTTCTGCTTTCGATTTTGGTAGAGCATCTCAATGTTCCCAATGCAAAACATTATTCGATCCAACCACGGTTTCTACTTTAAGCTGTGGTCATCCTCTTCCCGCTCTTCCTGCGTCAGTCGCGCATGATGGAAGAGGTGCTCTTGTCTTGAATAGAGGTCTAGTAGATGGTACTCCGGTCTCAATTCTTTTCGATTCCGGGTGCACAACCATTGGAGTGAGGCAGTCACTCATAGATCCTTCTCGAGCCACTGGCAAAGTAATCAAATGCGTAACATTTGGTGGCACATTGGAGAAGTACTCTACTGCCATTGTCAACATTGCTACTCCCTTCTTTACAGGAGATGTACACGCATGTCTTCTCCCGAATCCGATCGCTGATCTTATAATCGGTCGCATTCATGGAGTGAAAGAATGCACTCCGCAACAAATTGTTGATTGGGAAAATAGGAATATGCAAACTGCTAATGCTGTAGTCACTAGGGCTCAAGCTCTTAACGTGCCTCAATCTTCACCTTCTGAAGATAACGATACACAGAACCAAGGTGATCCCTTGGAAATTTCTCGTGACTCCTTCATAAAGAAACAGGAAGATGATCCTACTTTAAAAAAATTCTTCACGCTAGCAACAAAAGGTGATCCAAATAAAGATACAAATCGTAAATCTTGGATTACGATGAAGAATGGCGTACTTGTACGTATGGTACAAGACTCCGCTAAGTCCAGTCATTCTCAAATTCTTGTGCCCAAAAATATGAGAGTTAAAATCTTACAGCACGCTCATGATTCTCAGTGTGCTGGGCATATGGGTTTTTCCCGTACTAAATCTAGAGTTCTTGAATCTTTCTTTTGGCCTTTTGTGAACAAGGACATACGAATCTATTGTCGATCTTGTAAGGTATGTCAAGAAGTTAAATCCAAAGGTCCACGCCATGCTGCACCTATTCAGGCTGCAGATATTCCAATTCGACCATTTCAAAAAATGGCGATAGACATCATCGGTCCATTTAAGACAAAGTCTGCTAGAGGACACCAATTTATCTTGACGTGTGTGGATATGTGCACACGTTGGCCAGAGGCTATTCCTCTGAAGAGCATAACTACTGCCGATATTGCAGATGCTCTTTGGCTCATATTTTTCTCGTCTGGGATTCCCAGGAGAAATATTATCAGACCATGGTACCCAACTCATATCGGATACCATGTCTCAAGTGATGTCGACTCTTAAGATAGAGAGATCTCTGAGTAGTATTTATCATCCTATGTCTAATGGGATGGTAGAACGTCTGAATAGAACGCTGAAAAACTTGTTAGGTAAGATAACTGAAGATCATCCTCAGGATTGGGACAGGGTTTTACCCGCGGCTCTCTTTGCATACAGAGAGGTCGCCAACGAACATACAGGATTTTCTCCCTTTGAACTTGTTTTTGGTGCGAAACCGCGAGGTCCTATGTCATTACTTCATGACCTTATAACTGCTGATAATATTGTCGATGACACAAAATCCTCTTACGAATATGTCATTGCACTTAGACACAAGATTATTGAAGCATGCAAATTGGCAACTGCTTCTTCTGAATTTGCGAAACAGAAGGCAAGGCAATTTGCCAATAAGAAGAGATGCTTGCGACAACTTTGTCCAGGTGACAAAGCATTTGTCTTGCTACCTTGTAGGGAAAGCAGACTTCTTATTTCTTGGAAAGGTCCGTACAATGTAATATCAAAAGTTTCCGACGTTGACTATATCATCGATATTGACGGGAAGCATAAAACCTTCCACATCAACATGCTCATGGAATTCCATGAACGTCCGGATTATTTACAACCTGTTTTCCAGGCAACGGACGATTCTCCAGTCCCACATGGACATTACTCATCGCTGTCAGTGATACAGGATGAGGAAACGAGTTTCTCGGATGTGAATCTCCCTTTTCCGATGATTCCACTTCATTCTAATGAGTCATGGAAAGATGTTACAGTTTCTCCCGAGTTAACTCTAGGAGAACAGAAACAAGTTTCTACTATGTTACAACAATTTCAGGATGTCCTTACTGACATCCCTGGTCAAACTGATGTCACTGAACATGACATTATACTTACTGACCATAATCCTATAAGAGTCAGACCGTATCCTATCCCGATACATTTTCAAGCTCAGGTTGAGAAAGAGTTGGATGAGATGATAGATCTGAAAATAATTGAACCATCCACATCAGCATATTCTTTGCCGATGGTTATTGTACGGAAAAAAGACAATAACATACGTCTGTGCGCTGATTATCGCAAATTGAACCAAGTAACGAAATTTGATGCTGAACCTATGCCTTTACTAGAAGAGCTACTTACTAGACTATCGAATTCTCATTTCTTCACTAAACTTGATTTGTCTAAGGGATATTGGCAAGTTCCTCTATCCGAACACGCCAAACCATTGACTGCTTTTTCGACACCAAGGGGTCTGTTCCAATGGAATTTCATGCCTTTCGGCCTTATGAACGCCCCTGCAACATTCGTACGCATGATGCGTCGAATTCTATCTCATCGCTCAGATGTCATTGCATATCTTGATGACATCTGTCTGTTCAGTGATACTTGGGAAGATCACTATAATGGGTTAAATGAACTATTGTCTATCTTACGCGAGCATAACCTGACAGCAAAACCATCTAAAGCTTGTAATTGGTTTTAGCGAAATATCTTTCTTAGGTCACCGTGTTGGTCATGGTTTCTTAAAAACAGAGGACCATAATACAAGTAAAATACTTAACATTTCTATTCCTAAGACTAAAAAGCAAGTGCGAAGTCTCTTGGGTCTCATACAATTTTATGGACGATTCATCCCGAATCTGTCCTCAATCATGTCACCTCTTTCTTCTTTGTTAAAGAAAGGGTCTCCTAATATAGTCCATTGGACTCAAGAATGTCAATCCTCTTTGGATAAGGTTAAAACTATGTTTTCTACTTCACCTATTTTAGTGTTACCTACTAAAGATAAGACATTTATTCTTCGTAGTGACACTTCATCCACAGGGATTGGAGCAGCACTAATGCAAGAGTACTCTGGAACTCTGCATCCTGTGATGTATATTTCTCGTAAATTAAATGCCGCAGAGAAGAACTACTCGGTCCTAGACCGTGAATTATTGGCTATGGTTTGGTCAATCCTGAAACTTCAAAGATTTCTTCTTGGCGCGCATTTCATTGTGGAAACTGACCAGAAAGCTCTTACGGCTATTCAGAGTAAAAATCTGAAGAGCGCAAGATCAACGCGATTGCTCTTCAGCCTTTTCATTTTTCGGTGCAAGCTATCCGTGGTTCAGAAAATGTGATGGCAGATATCTTATCTAGATGCCCACATGATTCCACCTAACCGTTAGATCCTGATATTTTTACAGATCTAACTCTACTACACTTTTTTCTATACTAAAATATGTACACATATGTAATATATAATATATTGATTGTATCACTACTTAGCGGTTCATTGATGTATATTCACCGCTGATCTTTCGATGTTTTTTCGTCTTTGATAATCATGATGTCAAGATACCTCAGATGAAATTTTTGGATAAACTATTGTAGAAATTGTGGCATTGCCAGTATTGTAGTATGTGTTGGTGACACCTCTCTGGAAATATTTATACTTAGAGAAATACTTTCTCTGAGATCTTGAGATATATTCTCACTTGTCGTGCCATATGACGACATAGCCTCACATTAGGCGTTACATTTGTTTGGAATGCTTATCATCTGCGCATTGTTATTCGTGCGTTGTGAGCCTGTTGTATGATGCTCCTAGATGTATTTCCAAAAAAAAAATGTACCATTTTATTTTTTCCGGGGGGTGTGGTAATCTGTTGCGCACATATATTTGATGCACAGATTACGACATGACTAATTGATATGAAAAAGAGATTACTTTTGTTACAGTCAAAGTTATATCATCCATGATTTGATTTATACTTTTGATTATGTGGATGATCTCCCCTTGAATATTGATTTCGCAGATGAATACCGAATTTATGTAATTTCTCATTTGTTAGGGCCAGAAAATAGATTGATCTTGTTCAATATGTTTATGGCCTGAATTTATATGTATTACTTGTCTAGTACAAGAAGATTCAGTCTTATATTGTATATCTTTGTATGTCTAGGTCGGACTATATTCTTTGTGCCGAACACTGGGGCAGGTATTCGTTTTTCGAGGCATGCGTAGGGAGTCTCGATAATGCCGCCGGATATGGCTGTGTGTGTAATTTTGGGCTGGTCCCTTTTAAGGGTTGAAAAGTGATTTGTGCATGTTTTTCCAGGAGAAGTTAGTGTCTCTGCAAGAGTCTATTTGTCAGAGATTCTCCTCATGCACTTTGTTATTAATTCGGACTCCAGGTAATACCAGACCCTTCTTTTTGATGATCTCTATGTGGTTAGACCGAGATGGACTTCGTGTTTCGAACATCGTTGGTCGTTGATATACCATTGAAGATGACAGGTTTTCCCAACAGAGCTTAGGTCTACATGTAACAACCTTAGTAATGTGGAACTGTAGGGAAACTCTAGGAAATTACTGATATTCAAATTGTGAATTAACTTTGGCTTATCATTATCCTTCTGCTGTGTGAGTGAGCAAAACTCAGGAGGGTAGCCATCTTGCTTTCTTGTCATCATTATGGATCACTGTCATGAGAACAGTCTATCAAACTTATTATCGGACAGTGATATGGAGATCTCACTAATATGAACACCCCTATCGTGGTTCAACTTAATTACATAAATATTTGATATATGTCCCTCGAGAACTTAGCCCAGGACAAGGTCCGCCCAGTGAACTCTTTGTATGTTTACACACCCACACCCACTGATGCATTCAGTCAGTTAGGGGATGTGGCAATAGTCTGCCAGAACATTGAATGATAGAGGCCCTTATATCTTCCATCATATTTGAATGCTGCGACCACTGAAATATGATTCTACTGTTCAAATGCCTAATGAATATATACGTCAACATGTTCCTATGACTATAAAGCTTGGCTTGATGAAGCAATTTGTTAAGGCACTGAACAAAGATGGTACCTGTTTTAATTACTTATGCAGAAAGTTTCCAGAATTGAGCATAGACAAACTTAAAGCTGGAATTGTTGATGGACCTCAAATTAGAAAGTTAATAAACGATCCAAATTTTATTGATTCCATGAACAAAACAGAGTCCACAGCCTGGTCATCATTTGTTTTAGTTGTGCAAAACTTTCTGGGTAACTTTAAAGCAGACAATTATTCTGAATTAGTTGGAAACATGCTGTCGAGTTTTTGTGAACTTGGATGCAACAATAGCATAAAATTGCACTACCTCCATAACCATTTACATTTATTTCTGGAGAATCTTGGCGACTTTAGTGAGGAGCAAGGTGAAAGATTTCACCAAGATATAAAAACAATGGAAGAGAGATACCAGGGACTTTGGGATGCCCACATGATGGCAGATTACTGTTGGACCCTTAAGCGTGACTGTCCGGGCATATCACATTCCAGGAAGTCCTCGAAAAGATCCTTTTTGCGTGTTGACTAAACAAGTGCTAGTGATAAATTTTTATTACATTTTTGGTAATATATGCACAGTAATTACATATAATATGAATGCAGACTAAAGTCAAAATGCCACTGATAGCACCTAACTCTAGGATTGTACATAACAATTGCCCTACTAATATAGTCATTCTTAGTTATCTCAAAAACTAGAGCTGATAGAAAAAATCTGATTAATTTTTGGAATCAGCAACCCAAAATTACCCAAGAACAGCTATAAAATTTAAGGCACCAAAATGTGTGTATACCAGTGTTATAACACCATCATTTTGGTCATTTAGTTATGTTTATAACAATAATAATAACCCCTTCAGTCACAACTGACTATGGGAATGCGCCCCTGAAGTGGCAGCCCTCAGCTGTCTTTCCTGTCGACATTTTTCTTCTCTTCTGCTTGCCGTTAGAGCTTCTTTTTGCCCATACTGATGTCGCGCTGTAGAAAGCATCACCACTTGGTTCGATTGGCAGCTAGATCCTTCCTGGTTGTTGGATTTATGTCCATTACCCTCAGTTCCCTCTTGCACACATCTTTGAAACTCAGCTGCGGTCGCCCGACTGTTCTTTTGCCATCTGCCTTTTTGTTTACTAGAAGTGATTTCTCTCCTCCGGTAATGACTCACTCTGTCTGGTTTTGTATTCTGGCTGTTTTGTTGAAGTTAGATTCTAAAACTGTTACCTAGTCTGGGACTCCATGTTCCAATACTGACTTACAATTGTTTTCTGTATAAAACAGTTTCAGTATCTGATCATTTGTGCCCTTTGCAATTACTGCTAGTTTTGTATTTTTTGTTTTTTTAATCAGGGTGTCTAGCTTTTTCTTGCATTTCTCCATGTTAGAAAACCTACACATTACTAAAATATATATTTTTTAAATAAATAAAAAATACCACAGCCTATTTAGTTTTCAAACATGTAAAGTCTTGCAGTTTTACATCTGAATAAAATGTCTACAGGTGTGTAGTCACAAATTGTGATAAAACAATCAAGACTGAAGCGTTTGATAGTGGCATTATACAATGATATGTGAGCGTGTTCAGACAATCAATGCTAACTACTACTATCATGATTTATGAACATTTAACTCTTTCAGTCCAGAGCAACGCTCTGAGCGTTGCAAAATTCAACACGCCGTGCCAGAGCAACGCTCAGAGCGTGGTTTTTAGTTTATCACGCATAAACCTTAAAAATCGTCCGTTTAATGCAGTTCATATATTAAAACTCGTAGAATGACTTCCGCTACTATCTAAACAACTAATTTGACTGTAGTTAATCAGCACATGTACGTGTTTTGATGTTATTATCACAATTTTTGTGAAAATTTGCGTGTTTGCGTTTTTCGTTGTTATTGCTAGAGAAATATGTCACGCTTTATATTTACATTTTCTAAGTCTCCTAAGCAAATAACTGTGTCAAACTACTTTGAAACATTGCTGACATTAATGATGATTGTTTGGTAGTCACAGTTTGTTGTCAAAATACGGAATCTGTGCAGAAAAGCTAGACACACTAGGTTTAGTTGATGAGTGGGCGTATACCGAACATACTTGTGTTAATACTACCAAAGACATTATATATTACAATTCTCTATCCATTTCCCTACAGTTTGGTATATAATAAGTACATGTTCAAAGGAAAATTCCCAAAAAAATTTAGACCGAAAGATGAACACTTCACTGAATAAAATTCTGCCCATAAAAAAAGTCTGGCACACCGTGCAAAATAACTCTGGACTGAAAGAGTTAAGATTGTATGTCATTTAGTCAGTCATTACCTGTCAGCTCCCTGTGGATCACAGGCCGTCACACAAATTCACATAAACCTTTGTTTACGATGTTTTGTTCATTCCAGGTCTTTGTCATCCTTTTCACGAATATCTCCAGTTCTCTTCTCAGAGTGTTCTTTAGTCTCCTATTTTCTCTTGTCTACGGGATTTCAGAACAAGGACTGCCTTGTAATGCAATCAGTTTGTTTGTTAACTGTGTGTCCTATTTTTTGTTCCTCTTTTTATTTTGAACTACCTTGTTCAACCTATTTGCCAGTAATAATAAGGGTATTTAGTATCATTTTATTTTCAGTGATGTTATATTAAAATACCTATTGTTAGTTGCAACTGATTGCCGGAGCCAGTGGTAATTTATATTAGAATGTGTTGTTTTCGTGTGTCGTGTTGTTTGTGTTACTTCATTGTTTTTCCTTACATTATGAGTAGTTAGCAGTTTTTTTTTTATTATTATTTTTGTAACGCGTGGTTCCATTTTTTTTCAAATGGTGCATTAGTTTTTGTTTATCAATTATTAGTATGTTTTTTCTTTCATTTGTTTTCCTTAAATAGTATTACTTCTATTATTATTACTATTAGTATTGTTAATGTTATTATGCGTACGTGGAGAGGGACTTGGGTATCGGGTATATAGGGAATGGTACCACCAGGATAGGATTTCAGGCACCTCGAATCCTGTGTACCGAAGTTGGGGACATCCAGATGCTGGGATTTAGAGGCACTCAGCACCCGATGTGTGGCAGGGAGACAGCTGGTTGTGCTAATGCTTGACCATTGTGTCAGTCCCGGTGCTTACAATGTCGACCTTTTCGACACTAATTGACTGTCCTTAGCTTTACTCTTCCATATTTTTACCACTCCTTGCCATATTTTAGATTGATCTGGGATATCAATCTTTATGTTCCTCACTTCACCCTTCTTTCCCAATTTCTTTTCCCATCCATAGGACTCTCGTCAGTGCACAAGCAGTTCACTCTTTTTTGAGTTATCTTTTTCATCTTCTGCCTTTTTCTCATTTTCTTCGCTTCCCCTGTGGTATCCTATCATATAGTGGTGTCTTTTACTCACACAATGTTCAACTGGTGTTTGTTTGATTCCTTCTGTCAGTTCCACATTAGTGGTTTTGTCACACTATTTCAATTCTTCTATTCCGCACAAACACTTATTTATGAAAGTTGAACTCATGCCTGTGGATTTTAAAATATCATCATGTTTGACAGCCATACAATAGACTACTTTGACATTAAGCTAGTTTTAACTAAAACATTTTACGTTAAGTAAACCGTATAAACTGTGATTTTAATTACGAACTAGAATAAAAACCTTTTTGAAGTTGGTTACGTGCACACACACACACACAAATTAAGTAACTTCCTATCCAGCATGCAAGAAACATTGCAACAAAAATGGTAGAAACTTACACAGAAAATCATCATCATCATCATCATCATCATCATCATCATCATCAGGAACAGCAAGGGACACGTTACTAGTCATTCTCTTCTTTCAATACAAGCAGGCCTACGCATGAACTTACTCTTCCACGTAATTTGGGTCTGTTTGCTTTTTTTCTCTGTACAAGTTTTTGTTTTGTGTTTTTCTAAAAGAGAAAATGTGTTCAGTTTAGTTCCTATTAAAATTGTAAACACCTTTAGCATTTAGGCCTATAAACCTGTCCATTGGAGATTTAATATGCATTCATCAAGAAGAAACAAAAAACAATATTATTCTACGTTCAGTTGTAAATACAAGACATTTTACTCTGCCAGTGAGACTTAGTTGTAAAGAATGTGACAAACGTTAAAAAATTTGCCGTCATATTATGCGTTCGGTCGTTCAATATTAAGGTCAGTTTAGCTATACCGATTCTTAGGCATAATACCCAGTGCATACAATTTCATCAGGAATTGTTGGCAGTGCCTAAGTTAGCCCTGGGTTGGCCACAGCCTTTATTTCTTTTAACGTACGGACGTTGTTGTTTTTTGATAAAGCTCAAAACAGGGTTAGGATTAGGTTAGTTGTTCGATAAAACTCGAAACAGTGTTGAGGTTAAGTTAAAGTTAGATGTCGCTGCTATTTTTAATCGGCGCAAGCGACAGGGCAAAAGTATCGGTAGGCTAAGGATATGGGTAATCGGTCGATATTTAAGGAGCTTGTCTGCGCGACTGCCTTCAACGATAAACAAAACAATATATTACAATTGGTTTGATCCTAGTCAGACGCAAAAATAAGGAAAGTTGGAGACGGGAATACAAGTCCGCCAGTTCTCAGCAATAGTCCGGCCTCGTGAAGCCAGAGACAAGCTCAGTAATCGAGTTTTTGTTATTGTTGATCAGAATCGACATAATTGCACTCTCAAGCAAATCCATAGGTGCTCAGCAGTGTTGCCACAGCTGGGTCTTTTTTTTTTACTAGATCTGGGTTTTATGGCTTCCGTCTGGGTATCTGTGTTTTTTTTTCTCCAAATCTGCATTAATCTGGGTATATTTGACAATTGACCTTTACAACGTATGTATATTCTGCGAACTGAGCATTATACATTATATTTATATTATAATTACATGTAAACAAATTGTGTGCTATATATTTTTTATTCCTTCTTCTTCTTCTTCATAACCCTCCACTCCCAAAGGAGCATAGGCCTTCAACAAACACATGCCAAGTCCTCCTGTCACGTGCCATCATCTCAAGTTCTTTCCACGTTCTCCTCATCATTTTCACCTCTGTTTCCAGCTCTCTTCTCCATGTGCTTCTTGGTCTACCTCTGCCTCTCTTGTCTTGGGGGTTCCAGAACAAGTACTGCCTTGTCATGCTATCAACAGGTTTCCTCAATGTGTGTCCTATCCATCGCCATCGTCTTCTTCTCATCTCTTGTTCCACTGGCACTTGTCTAGTTCTTGTCATCAGTTCCACGTTGGTAACCTTATCATACCATTTTAATCGGTCTATTCTACGCAAGCACCCATTTATGAAAGTCTGTAGCTTTTTTGGTTGTTGTCTTTGTTGTTCTCCGTGTCTCAGAGCCATACAATAGGACCGACTTCACATTTGAGTTGAAAATTCTTATTTTCGTGTTGGATCCGATTTCTCTTGATCTCCATATATTTCCCAATGCAATGAAAGCTCCTCTTGCTTTTTGTATTCTTATTTTGATATCGCGGTCTGTCCCTCCAACTTTGTCTATATTGCTGCCAAGATATGTATACGATTCTACATCTTGTATTGGTGCTTCTTCAAGTTCGACCCTGTTATCATTACCTGCATTTATTCTCATTATCTTTGTCTTTTCCCTGTGTATTTTCATACCCAATTGCTGTGACCTCTCATCGAGTGTTTTCAATTTGTCCTGCATCTGATTACGATTATGGGACAGAAGAGCCAAGTCATCAGCAAAATCTAGATCTTCCAACTGCTTAGTCAGAGTCCACTGGATTCCATTTCTGTTGTGTGTTGTCTGTGTTCTCATAACCCAGTCTATTGCTAGTAAGAAAAGAAATGGAGACAAGAGGCATCCCTGTCGCACTCCTGTTCTTATCCCAAACGGTTCTGTAAGCTGTCCTTCATGAAGAACTCTGCATGTCATGTCTTCATATGTTTTCTTTATTAAATTAATGATCTTCAGGGCAACTCCATAATGCCTCATCAATTTCCAAAGTGATTCTCTGCCCACACTGTCAAATGCCTTTTCGTAGTCCACAAATCCGAAGTATAGTGGTGAATTCCATTCCAGACTTTGCTCAACTATTATTCTCAAAGTGGCTGTCTGGTCTGTACAGGATCTGTTTTGTCGAAAACCTGCTTGTTCATCTCTTAGTTTCTTGTCTATGGACTCTTTACATCTCTCGAGGATAATCCTGTTTAATACTTTTCCTGGCACTGATAGTAACATTATTCCTCTATAATTTGTGCACTCTTGTAAATTTCCCTTCTTAGGCAACTTAACCAGATATCCTTCCTTCCATTCTGCTGGTATCTCTTCCTTTTCCCAGACTTTACCAAGTAATTTATATAACATTTCTGTAGCCGTGTCGATATCTGCTTTGATGGCCTCTGCTGGAATGCCATCAGGTCCAGACGCTTTTCCATCTCTTAGAAGCTTTATGGCTTTCTTTATTTCTTCCTTCGTTGGTCTTTCACCGTTAATTTGTAGCTCTTCTTCTGCTGGCTGGATGTCCGGGTGGTTTTGTGGAGCTGGTCTATTGAGAAGGTCCTCAAAATATTCTGTCCACCTCTTCATTTGCTCTTGTATGTTGCTGAGCAGTTTTCCATTCTTGTCTTTTATGAGGCAACTTGTTGCTTGTATTTCCCTGTCAGCTTCTTTGTGCTGTTATACAGTTCTCTCATATTTCCTTTGGCTGCAACATCTTCTGCCTCTCTTGCCAACTCCTCAATATACTTCCTCTTGTCTCTTTTGATACTTCTTTTTACTTCTTTGTTTGCTTCTGTGTACACTTCTTGAGCCTTGGCTTTGGAACTTCTGGTTTTGCTTGTGTTTAAATCTGCTTTCTTGTTTTTCTGTCTTTTATCTTATTGATTATTTCTGTTGTTATCCATGCTTTTTGTTGTCGTTCCCTTTTCCCCAGTATTTCTTTACATGTCTCATTCCAAACCGTTTTGATTTGCTGCCAATAGTCTTCTGTATTCTCTACATCTTCCAGCTGTTGGAGCACTTGGAATTTGTTGGATATTGTGACCGCAAATTTGTCTCTTGTTTCTTGATTTCTTAGATGTCCTACATTAAAGTGTTGTCTATAATTTTGCATTGTCGCATGTCTCTTGAGTTTCATTTTTACTTCGGCTGTCAGAAGGTGGTGATCTGATGCCACATCTGCTCCTCTATATACCTTTACATCCTGCAATGATGATCTAAACTTCTTGTTTATGCATTGTGATAAACGAGCGCAAAGGCCTTATTGCTCTATCTTTTCCTACATCTTTCGTATTGTATTTTCTCCGACATTTGCTCTTTCATCTCATATTTGTGATCCACATTTGCTATTTCATTGTTGTGATTACTCGCGACCGGTATCTAGAGAACCACATTTGTTCTTTTATATTGAGTCCACATGCCTGACATTATCGTTTGAAGCCCACATTGCATCGTGATAAATCTGGTAAAAACACATATGGTCATCCGAAACACATCTGGGCACGCTGTAATTTCTGTGACACCACATTGGACGCCCAGATTGGCCAGGGGAAAACGTCTCATGTTGTAATGGTGTTATCTTGGGTCGGCCGCGGTTCAGACAAGCGTTGGTTTACCACATTGGACGCCCAGCTTGGCCAGGTGACTTCCAGAAATATATAATACCGCATAAACTACTAGAGTGAGGCAGTCCAGTTTTTTTACCTTGTGAGGAAGAGATTAAACCCAAAAACGCATAGCCTAATACACGTGTTTATTCAGAGTGGATGATAATTCAGTTCTGTGATTAATTGTGTTCTTAAAGGATTTTGCGAAGGGAAAAGAAGGTTAGTAGATCTTATACTTATTAATACATTTTCTTATTTTTTGTTTATTTTAACCTCACAGCTAAAATGTGCGAAAGATAAAGTTTCAAATAATTCTTGGCATAACTGATTAATAAAATCAGAAGATTTTCCTAGAAGATGATAGGAGGTAATTAATAGTTCATATTTCACCTTTATCATCATCACAGTCTCCCATGCGCACACACTCTCATGCACAAGATATTTAACATCATTAGAATTGAACTCAGAGAGAGAGAGATGACTAATGAGCAGTAGTTTAAATGCAAGTCAACCAGTGATGTTAAATGTGAAAACTTACGAAGACTTTTGTGTGTCTTCAGTTCATCAGAAGTCTGAGTCTACACGCAACGTGTCTGACGTCTAACCAGAAATAAGTTATTAAAAACGGACATTTGGCTAGCAGAATTCGCCATAGGACATCTTTCCTTCCTCAATTAAAAAGGAATATTGTCTCACCCACAAGTCATAAGGTGGACGCAGCATTTTTCGTCACCATATACTGCTTGCTCACAAGTTCAATACAGAGTCATCATAAATTCAAATCACTCGAAAGATCATTATTATCTGAAGTCAAGCAAAAGAGCTCAAAAGAGGAATCGCAGATTTATACCACGTGCAACACACTCTTAAGCGCATTTTATGAAGCAGACTCGAAAGTATATGAATCACGACTACGTACGCAAGATTATGAGTCGACATATCACTAACATTTCGGGAAGATATCCAGTCTGACCAGTACCATCGGGAGATTAGACAACAGACCTTTTGTTCATATGACAGCTATTAACTGTTGATCAACACTACAGAGATATACTCAAACAGTGAAGGAATATACATAGATATCTCGTCAGCGTTCTCCGTACGACAACAGTATTCATCAGAACGTCCTCAGCTTAGAGATACCCCACTCGACATAACGTATAACAACTTGGGACATTTTATGCATACATGTGAATCCTCATATCTAGGAGAAGCATTTAGAGACACATGGACTGTGTAGAGTACTCACCATTTTGGTAACACGTATCATATCACATCATCATTTCACTTTACACCAGTTCATTCTTAATTAACTATTACTTAACTCTTAAAGGCCGGAACGACGCTGATAGCGTACATCCGCAAAACCCCTAGAAGCCGAAACGACGTTGGAAACGTCACTTTTGTGTTCCGTGAAATTTGTTCCGTATTTTCGTTATGACTCATAACTGAATACTATATGTAGAGTATCACTAAAAATCCTTCCTATTCTAATTCTGCATTCATTTATCTTTACTGTGATGTATAATATGTGTGTCTTTGTTGTGTAATAACTCAGAAACTTTAGAATTTATAAAGGTACTGCTTTAAGGTACAAAAATAATTCTGGCAAAACTGATGAAAAAATTCCGGCCTGCAAGAGTTAATTAACTGTAATTTTATTATCTCATCTGTGTGTTTTATGTGAATCGTCTTTCACCATCATCACGTTCTAACCACTACTAACCCTATATGTGTGGATATTTCATTAATAAACCCAACGATTGGTTGATAATTATCAAGAGTTTGTTAGTGTATCACTCGTGCTGTCGGTGTTACATATTCACCTATAGGAACCTTTCTCTACTCAGATGAGGTTGGGGGCTTTTTCTTTACGGGATCTAAGGGCAGAAGCTAAGGTCGTGGGGAAACAGAACTCTTTCCATAATTAGAAAACACTGTCTAGTGGAAAGCATTCGCATTCCTGTCTTCTTGTCCCTATCTCGAATAGGTCTTTATTCTTTCTTAACGAGCCAATTTCTAGAGACCTAATATCTATATCTCATAGACTATTCCTGGCAAAAACTACTGTTGTAGTTGCCCCAGTACTCACCACACGACAATTGTGGACTCGTCTTGGGATTAGTGAACCCGGACTTAGAAGTGTGATAAATCACATTTTCATCCCTGCTATACAGTTGCGATAACTGCAAAATTTGTTGGCATTTTGAGGGATTACCTTCTAGACTGACTCTTACTATAATTTGTCTATTTCATAGGGGGGATAATTTATATCTCTAAAGCACGAGTGATACTTTTTAAATTGAGTATCAAACGGACAGAGTAAGCACTTTTTGAGAACAGAAGATACTGTAGGGAACTGATTTTTTAAAATCTTTTTCTGTAACTGCTGGGAAAATTTTTATCATAAATATTTAGCAAATTTTTCATAGAAACTTCGAGATAATCTGTTATATAATTTTTCAGAATACGCTGAGCGAGTGATTTTTAAGAACTATTTGAACTTGATTACTAATTTAAACCTAGCTGGTTTTAAAGAGATAATTACTTGTGCGAGTCTAAACAATTTGTTTGGAGGTCACTGCCAATTTTTCCCTTCGCGAACCCGTACTGCATATCATGGCAGATGCTGCAAAAATTAGAACTAGTTTAATGGAGGCAGGGCGTGAATACGGGTTAAGTGGAAAAGATCTGATGAAATTTGTGAGTGAGGAGACTGATAAACTCCATGCAAGAGAGATGGAAGTGCAGAAACTTGCAATGGAGAAGGAGAAAGCCGAAGCAGAAGCAGCGGAACGGAAAGCCGCAGCAGAAGCAGCGGAGCGGAAAGAAGCAGCAGAAGCAGCGGAGTGTAAAGAGAAAGCCGCAGCAGAGCATGCACTTAACATGAAGCAACTGGAAATCCAGGGACAGACCAATCAGATAGAGCTGGCAAAAATTGCAGCGGCTTCCAACTTTGATGGAGGGCACTCGCCCCGCTCAGATGGTGTGCCTACTTCGCAACCTGCACCACCCAATGCCATGAACTTTCCGCTGGAACCTTTTTCAGAAAGGAACGATACCATGGACGCCTTTTTAGACCGCTTCGAACGCTTTGTAACAGAGTTTGGACTTGAAGAACGGAAGTGGAACTTGAAACTTTCCCAGGGCCTAAGAGGAGCCGCCTACGAAGTTTTTAATAAACTTCCGGCCGGAGAGCAAGATGACTATCAGGCATTGAAAAAAGCTCTCTTGGTGAGGTACGAGCTTCATTCAGAGGCTTACCGGAAAAAATTTCGAGGTTCTAGGAAGGAAGCCGGAGAGACTTTCTCACAGTTCGCAGCCCGTATTGAAGACTACCTAGTGAAGTGGTGTACACTGGGAAACTTTACCGAGAACTATGACGGGTTGAAAGAGCTGATTGTGATAGAGCAACTAAAAGAATCTATGTCGGTGGAAATGCGTAGATTTCTCACTGAAAACGGCGCTGACCGGTTAGAAAATATTCTTACACTGGCAGAACAATTCCAAAATGCTCTCATGGAGTCTCAAGGAGCCAGAAAGAAGTTTTCGGATCAGGCGCCAAAGCAACCTGCTCGCTCCCAACCAGACCAACAAAGCAAAGGACCACACATCTCGCATAAACAGCACGCAAAACAAGATAACTACAAAGAGAAAAACAAGAAAAATGCTGCGCCACACCAGAGACAGGGAGATAAATGGTGCAAGTACTGTCGCTTGAACAATCACAACACTAATGAGTGCAAGCGCAGACCTCCTCCCCAACATGCTGCCTGTCTGCAGACAAAATCGTCACCCCGGAAGGAGCAGAGGACC
Source organism: Oreohelix idahoensis (assembly GCA_024509875.1). Taxonomy (NCBI): domain Eukaryota; kingdom Metazoa; phylum Mollusca; class Gastropoda; order Stylommatophora; family Oreohelicidae; genus Oreohelix; species Oreohelix idahoensis. Next base: position 74,434 of record JAMPIV010005669.1, read on the forward strand.
GGAAACGTTTCTCATCCTTCTGTCATCGAATCAGTCCTCGTAAACGGACAATCTGTGGAGTGCCTTTATGACACAGGACTTGCTTTCGATGCGGTGGTCAGGGCATCTCTTGTCACCCCTGACCAGATAACAGAAGAGAGTGTCGACATCCAAGGTCCGACGAAGGATGTTGCACCCATGACACTGCCAATTGCACTTATCAGAGTGGAATCTCGTTATGTGACAGGAGAGATTCGTGCAGCTATAATGGAAGAACCAATCTACTCTTTAATCTTGGGATGTAGATATGTGTTCCTTGGAGAACCTACTCAACCACTAGTCATGGCGGCCGTACAGACTAGAGGACAGTCAAAAAAAGACGCAGAGCAGGAAACTCCTACCAATATCCTCCCCGAGGAATTGAAGAGGGCCCAAATGGAAGATTCCACACTGGCGCCCTGTTTTAAAAAATTACCTAGGACACACAACCCACCTACCAAGGGAGACTTCTTTATGAAAAATGGATTGATGTATCGCCGAGCTGGAAATGAAGGACACGAACACAACCAATTAGTAGTTCCTGCAACCTATAGGAACCAGGTGCTTGAGATGGGCCACTCTATCCCATTTAGTGGACACATGGGAATGAGCGCCACGACTCAAAGGATCGCCTGCCATTATTATTGGCCAGGGATCACCGGCGACATTGAACGTTTCGTCAAGTCTTGTCCTCAGTGCCAGAAAGTTGCACCAAAACACTGGACGGCACCCGCGACCCTTGGGGAGATGCCAATCTTAGCCACCCCATTTGAAAGAGTGGCCGTGGATATAATTAGACCTCTGCTGAGAACTAAGAAGAGGAACTCCCATATCCTTACCTTAGTGGACACCTGTTCCATGTGGGGCGAAGCCATAGCCATGCCAGCATGCGACTCAGTGCATGTAGCTGACGCTTTACTGAATATCTTTACTAGGTTGGGCTTCCCGCATGAAATTCTCACAGACAACGGGTCACAATTTAGAGGCAAGTTGACAGAGGAGGTGCTTAGAATATTCAAGACTAGGCATATCCATACTTCGCCCTATCACCCCCAAAGTAACGGGCACGTAGAGCGGTTTAACGGGACGCTCACCTCTATTCTTCGGAAGTTGGCACAGGAGAAGCCAGAAACTTGGGATCAGTATCTTCCTGCCGCATTATTTGCTTATAGGGAAGTACCGCATGCGTCAACTGGAGTTCCTCCGGCCACATTACTCTTCGGAAGACCTATTAAAGGTCCATTAGAAGCATTACTATGAACAAGGACAGATGCCAAGGCAGACGACACTGTAACATCAGCCTTCCAGTACGTCACAGACTTGAAACAACGCCTGAAGACTGGCTGGGAATTAGCCACAGCGAAAGTACGGGAGGCTAGGCGGAAACATGCCAAATATTACAATCGCAATGCGAAGGACCGAGAACTAGCAGTAGGAGAGAAGGTGCTACTTCTTCTGCCAAGTAGCAGTAATAAATTGCAGATTTGCTGGAGGGGACCCTACAAAGTGGTGGAAAAGATTTCTCGCACCAACTATAAAATCGCCGTGAACGGAAAGCAGAAAATTTATCACTTAAATCTGCTTAAGAAGTTTTACGAGCGAGCCCCTGCCGAACCAGAGCACCTCATGACTATGGCCATTGCTATGCAAATGGAAGAAGAGCCATTATCATCCGTAGAGTACCCGTTGATACAGGAGGAATCACATTTAGATGTGAAAATAAGCTCCACCTTAACGGAAGCCCAGCAAGAAAAAGTAAGGAGATTGATGGAAAACCACGCCGACTCTCTGACGGACAAACCGGGCCGGACAAACCTGATGGAGTTTGACATGGAAGTCACGGATCCTATGCCCGTCCGAATGAGAACCTATCCGATTCCGTATGCCAAGGCGACGGCATTAAAGCAAGAAATTGATTACTTACTTAAGGAAGGCATAATTTCGAAGTCGGAGTCCCCTTACAGTGCGGGAGTGGTGCTGTTACGCAAACCCAGTGCAGAACACCGCATGTGCATCGACTACCAACAGCTGAATGCGTTAACACAGTTCCAGCCAGAACCGTTACCGGACCAGAACCAGCTATTTACTAAGCTGAGCAGGGCTCGCTATTTTTCAAAGATCGACCTCAGTAAAGGGTACTATCAAATACCGGTAAAAGTTCAGGTGAGGAACCTGTTAGCCTTCAGTACTCCAGATGGACACTTCGAGTTTAATGTGATGCCATTTGGACTGAACAATGTTCCTAGTGTCTTCACAAGGATGATGCGAAAGTTATTGGATCCTTTGAATCATCCCGCCATCAGCAATTTTATGGATGATATCCTAGTAGCTACTGAATCGTTTGAAGAACATATATCAGTGCTATCCTTGCTGTTTAACAGACTCAGAGAAGCGGGACTAACCGCCCGCCCAACCAAATGTCAAATTGGGTGTGAACAGCTAGAGTTCCTAGGACATACTATATCCCATGGGACCATGTTCCCCGAGACTCAAAACGTTGAGAAGCTGAGAAATGCACCGAGACCGTCCACAAAAAGGGATGTCCGGTCATTTGTATCTCTCTGTGGATTCTACCAGAGATATATAAAGGATTTTAATAGCCTCTGTGCGCCGCTTACATCGCTAACCAAGAAAGGAAACCCAGATAAAGTGACATGGTCAGCAGAATGTGAACATGCATATGCACTCTTAAAAGAGAAACTCACCACAAAACCTATTTTACGGCTTCCGGATTTAACTAGAAAATTCATCTTGCGCACAGATGCCAGTAACATTACTGAAGGTGGTCGCCTGTTCTACAACCTTACACGTTCCAAGTGGACTATATCCAAGGAAAATATAACGTAGGAGCAGATTTTTTTAAGCCGTCATCCTATGAGGCAGGACGGAGAGCACAGACAAGTAGAGGAAAGGGTGGAAACCGGAGAGAAAAACGAAGATGAGGAAAAGGATTAAGGAATCCCGAGCAAGAAGGCTAAGCTCTCCTGAGTACGATTGACATCACACTTGAGGAGGGGCTATTGTGATAAACGAGCGCAAAGGCCTTATTGCTCTATCTTTTCCTACATCTTTCGTATTGTATTTTCTCCGACATTTGCTCTTTCATCTCATATTTGTGATCCACATTTGCTATTTCATTTTTGTGATTACTCGCGACCGGTATCTAGAGAACCACATTTGTTCTTTCATATTGAGTCCACATGCCTGACATTATCGTTTGAAGCCCACATTGCATCGTGATAAATCTGGTAAAAACACATATGGTCATCCGAAACACATCTGGGCACGCTGTAATTTCTGTGACACCACATTGGACGCCCAGATTGGCCAGGAGAAAACGTCTCATGTTGTAATGGTGTTATCTTGGGTCGGCCGCGGTTCAGACAAGCGTTGGTTTACCACATTGGACGCCCAGCTTGGCCAGGTGACTTCCAGAAATATATAATACCGCATAAACTACTAGAGTGAGGCAGTCCAGTTTTTTTACCTTGTGAGGAAGAGATTAAACCCAAAAACGCATAGCCTAATACACGTGTTTATTCAGAGTGGATGATAATTCAGTTCTGTGATTAATTGTGTTCTTAAAGGATTTTGCGAAGGGAAAAGAAGGTTAGTAGATCTTATACTTATTAATACATTTTCTTATTTTTGTTTATTTTAACCTCACAGCTAAAATGTGCGAAAGATAAAGTTTCAAATAATTCTTGGCATAACTGATTAATAAAATCAGAAGATTTTCCTAGAAGATGATAGGAGGTAATTAATAGTTCATATTTCACCTTTATCATCATCACAGTCTCCCGTGCGCACACACTCTCATGCACAAGATATTTAACACATTAGAATTGAACTCAGAGAGAGAGAGATGAATAATGAGCAGTAGTTTAAATGCAAGTCAACCAGTGATGTTAAAACTTACGAAGACTTTTGTGTGTCTTCAGTTCATCAGAAGTCTGAGTCTACACGCAACGTGTCTGACGTCTAACCAGAAATAAGTTATTAAAAACGGACATTTGGCTAGCAGAATTCGCCATAGGACATCTTTCCTTCCTCAATTAAAAAGGAATATTGTCTCACCCACAAGTCATAAGGTGGACGCAGCATTTTTCGTCACCATATACTGCTTGCTCACAAGTTCAATACAGAGTCATCATAAATTCAAATCACTCGAAAGATCATTATTATCTGAAGTCAAGCAAAAGAGCTCAAAAGAGGAATCGCAGATTTATACCACGTGCAACACACTCTTAAGCGCATTTTATGAAGCAGACTCGAAAGTATATGAATCACGACTACGTACGCAAGATTATGAGTCGACATATCACTAACATTTCGGGAAGATATCCAGTCTGACCAGTACCGTCGGGAGATTAGACAACAGACCTTTTGTTCATATGACAGCTATTAACTGTTGATCAACACTACAGAGATATACTCAAACAGTGAAGGAATATACATAGATATCTCGTCAGCGTTCTCCGTACGACAACAGTATTCATCAGAACGTCCTCAGTTTAGAGATACCCCACTCGACATAACGTATAACAACTTGGGACATTTTATGCATACATGTGAATCCTCATATCTAGGAGAAGCATTTAGAGACACATGGACTCCTCTAATGAGTAAGGAAGTACATAATGACGAGTGTTCCTTAAATTCTGTTGAAAGGGAGCATTCTGAGAAAGACCACCTAAAAACTAGTAGGAGAAGCCTAAAAATAGGAACATGGAATGTTAGAACTCTAAACGGAGAAGGAAAGCTGGACAATCTTATATTAGAGGCAACCGACATGAAACTCGATATACTGGGAGTTGCAGAGGCAAGACTTTTGGATACAGGCTACATAACAAGAGACCAGTACACGCTTATACACTCAGGAGGAGAAAAACACGAAAGAGGGGTAGGAATGTTGATAAAGAAGGAGTTAGAAAAATACGTATGTGGATACTGGACACACAATGACAGAATGATGTTACTAAAGATGAGAGCAAAGCCATTCGACATATCAATCTTACAAACTTATGCACCAACTAAAGATTACAGCGAGGAAGAAATAGAAGAATACTATGAAGAGCTACAACACACACTTAAACCAGTCAAATCTACAGATGTGTTGATAGTAATGGGTGATATGAATGCAAAAGTAGGAAAAGGAAAATACAAGAAAATAGTAGGACAGTATGGATTAGGGACAAGAAATGATAGAGGAGACAGACTTATCCAGTTCTGTGAAGAAAACCAGCTGGTCATATGTAACACCTTTTTTGAACATCACCCAAGGAAATTATACACATGGAAAAGCCCAGGAGATGTAACACGTAATCAAATCGACTATATCATGATAAAACATAGATTTAAGAACAGTGTCACAAGTGCAAAGACACATCCTGGCGCCGACATAAATTCAGATCACAATCCAGTTGTCATCAAAGTAAATATAAAGCTGAAAAGAGCAGGAAACAGAAGACAGGAGGAACCCCAGATAGAAATATCATTGCTGAAACAACCAGATATAAAACAGAAATATTTAATCGAAGTCAAAAATAAATACCAACAGTTATTGACAGAAAGCATGGAGCAGTATAGAAGAGAAAACCCAGAAGAAAAAGCAACCGCAAAATGGGAATGCTTAAAAACAAGCATACAATCAGCAAATGCAAATTTACCTAAAAAGGAGTCTAAGAAAAATCAAATTTGGATGACAGATGACATCTTGAATAAAATGGCAGAAAGAAAGAAAGCAAAAAATACTCCAGAATATAAAACAATAGACAATGACATACGTACTATGTGTAGAGAAGCAAAAGAACGGTGGATAGAAACAAAATGTAAGGAAATAGAAGACTTGGAAGCGAAGCACATGACAAGAGATATGCATTAAGAAATAAAGAAATTATCAAATCGGTCGCGGTTTGCACAAGGAGGAAGCTGTATCAAGAACAAAAATGGTGTAATATTACTTGATGAGAAAGACATATCAAACAGATGGGCAGAATACGTAAAAGAACTATTCGAGGACAACAGAGGTAAAAAACCATCACCAGATTCTAATGAAGGCCCACACATTCTCAGATCAGAAGTAGAGAATGCCATTCATATGACACAAAAAGGAAGATCAGCAGGCATGGATAACATAAACATTGAAATGATAGAAGCTCTGGAGAGCTTTGGTATAGATACAATCACAGAAATATGCAATGATATATACAATACAGGATATTTACCACACGACATGAAGACATCAGTTTTTATAACATTGCCCAAAAAACCAAATGCAACAGAATGTTCAGACTTCAGAACAATCAGCCTGATGAGTCATGCAATTAAGATACTGCTCAAAATCATACAGGAAAGAATAAAAAGTAAAGTAGACAGCGAAATCCAAGAAGAACAGTTTGGTTTTAGACGGAACAGTGGAACAAGAGAGGCAATATTTTGCCTAAGAAGATTAGCAGAAAAATATACCGAGGTCCAAAAAAGTATGTATATGTGCTTCATTGACTATAAGAAGGCTTTTGACAGAATCCATCATGAGAAAATAATTGAATGCCTCAAAGACATAGGTATTGATGGAAAAGATATAAGAATACTCAGTAACCTTTATTGGGAGCAAACTGCCACAGTAAGATCGGGAAGGAATTATTCACCATACATAGACATAAAAAGAGGTGTCAGACAAGGTTGTGTGCTGTCCCCCTGCTTATTTAATTTATACACCGAAAAAATTTTCAAACAGATACAGGAAATACCAGGACTGAACATCAGTGGAAGATCAATAAACAACCTTAGATATGCAGATGATACCGTGTTGTTAGCTGAAAGCGAACAGGAGTTACAAGAACTAGTGAAGCAAGTGAACAGTATAAGTCATGAATATGGACTCGACATTAATATTGAGAAAACTAAAACTCATCTAATTTTATTTCAAATTATTAGCTAACCTAAACGAAAATGCAAATTGGGTCCGAAACTCATGATCGGGTCCATTTTCCTGCAATACGGGTACGACCGAAAATGGCGGCCAAATTTTAGTTGGCGTAACTCTTATAGAAGAATCTAGGGCACTAGATACACCCATTGTGACAATGAGATAATGCTCGGGTTGCAGTCGATTAGATCCAGATATGTGATATCCCAGGCAAAAACCTGTATGCGGATAACCACCGACAAAAAGCACCCCCTAAATGGGAACATAGCTACCATCAAAAAAGTAAGAATAAATATAAATTGTTCAAGATTCCAAGAAAAACATGTCAGGTATCTAGAGAACTAAAAATTGCCCTCGCAATAAGAAAAGTCTTAGACTGCAACTAGGAATGGGCAATTTTAGAATAGAAGAACCTTATTGTGCAGAGCGTCTATTTAAAAAAAATAATATCGAGCATTTCCTACTAAAATATATGAAGCTTGAACAACAGAGAAAACCAATATTAGATTATTTGCAGGCATGCAATTCACCCATAACTGTGGAACAGGTGTTGAGAATAGATAGACCTAGATGCACAATATAGTAAAACAGTATATAACAAGAACTAAAATTAATATATAAGGATCAATGATAGTGTGAGGATAAAGGGTAGTCTCATGGCGTGCTCGTGTGGATAATGGCATATTATAATTGGTGGATTGGGTGTCATCCTGGACACCCCCCGGGCTTTCTCACTCCTTTTCACTTTGTTAACAACAGGGCAGTTATGAGACTTTTTTTCTTGTTCTTTTTTTCGTTATTTGTTTTTGTTTTTGATTTATTTTATTTTAATTGTTTGTTTGTTTTTTTTTTTTTTTTAAGGGGAGGGCGTGTGGCCGTATGACCGACCACCATAACATTTATTCATGCTAGTGTCTAGTTATAATAAAATAATAAAACCATCATTCGCTATTTTGATAAATAAGCAAGTAAGATTTTTTTCTACAAATAAATAAAAAAAAAAAAAGAAAAGAAAAAATACACGTCACACCCTGAGAGCAGGATGAAAAGAGGTGAAGTGGTAACTAGTTCAACTTTGACAGAACCCACGCCACAATTTGGCGGCAGTTACCATCGTGATTCAGTGACGTACACAGTGTCAGCCTTGCTCCCTGTGAGATAAAATGATGGATTGACCAATAAAATTGATATAGAAGAAAGCCTTAACCAATAGAAAGCAGCCAGCTAAAACAACGCACTGCGAGGTCAGCTTTCGGGTAATGTTCGAGCAGCAGTTGGGAGAAATGAAGTAATGCATACAGACGCGTTTAGTGAGCGTCTTGCTTCCACATCGAGATATCGATGATATTTGATAGGATTTCGGTATTCTTCAAACGTGCCTGCAGATGCAGGAAAAGGCATATTTTGATAGGTATGAACATCTGTTCGTGCAAATGTTTGTGTTAAGGATAGATCTGGGGATAAAATAATGTAGCATGTTACTACACGCTAGCAAATGCCCATTTTTTGTGAGGAATTGTGTTCGCCTGTAGTCAAACTACTTTTTGCACGAAGCGTTCACCCGTGGTGAGCGACAGTCACTAGTGACGTAGTTTGTCACATGTCGTGGGGTCAGTGTGTTGTTTATTTGGGCCGTTCGTATTCGTTCACTGGTTTGAAGTGGACGTGTTTTTCTTCTAAGCTCCAGGATTTTATGGAGAGTGTGTTTTTCCTAACTGGGACATTAAATGTATTTTTCAAAGGCCGCCACCGTGTTAAGAATGTTCTAGATTGGGAAGGAAACTTATTGAGAAGTCTTGCATAACCCCTTTGATATTTTCGTAAGGAGTATCTCAAAGATATTGAGGTAACTGAGTTTAGGTCACCATCATCAGTTTGTTCCGCCACATTACTTGGGTACCGGGAATATTGCCCTACCTATTAGTACAAGGCCAGGATTGATTAGAGATTTAAGGATATCTTTATATATATTTACTCTACTATTAACAATGGAGATGAATAAAGCCTATTGATTGAGGCTCGTTACTGACTGACGTAACTGCTTATCGCATTTACATGTTTTCTGCCATATATTATGCCATGTATATATCTTGATGGATGTCTCCTTGTGATGAACGTTACAATAAATGTCAACCATGTTTTCTCGTGGACCTGTTCACCTGCCGGCTTGTGTTCTATATACTGACCATAATGTCCTGTATGAAAGCCTGCAATCATTCGCGTATCCTGCATGATCCTCTATATTTATTCCAGCGTAAAAGTTTGCTTGGTGTTTTTCATCATGTAAGTAGCCCCAAGTCTTGTATCGCCTTTTTAATTTTCAGCCCAGCTCGTTTGATATTTTTATAAAAGGTCGCGATGATGCAATTAACAAAGAATTTAAGGATTATAATGAACGAAACCCAAGACTGGAAGGACATTAGAAAGAAACTAAATGTGGTAATGAATATGCACAAAAGAGATATGCGACCCAGCAATAATCATCAATAAGAAAACAAAGGATATTGATGATACGTATGAATATTATACGCCTCCATGGATTGAATTAAATGATGGGAAATTTATAGTGCACATTGAACATTGTAGGATATCTTGAATCGAATGTTTGACCAGTATTTGTAACCATTGCTGTTGATTCATTTCATGCTATTTTCTATTCCAAATAAAATGCAAGTTAATTGATCATCTAGCTTGGAAAACGGGAAAATAAATTCAAATAGAAGAAATAACATAACACGGCCACGGTCACATATTATTAATTGGTGCCGTACTCAGTCCCACACATACTGCACTCTTGCTACAGGCGCGCATACTGGTTTGGCCATTTCCGCCTCATGGAAGATGGTTGCATCATGAAAGATATCTTCTACGGACAACTGGCAGATGGCAAGAGAACAGTTAGGCGATCGCAGCGGAGGTTCAAAGATGTGTGCAAGAGAGACATGAGGGTACTGGACATAAATCCAGCAACGTGGGAGGATAAAGCTGCCGATTTCACCAAGTGACGATACTATCTACGGCGTCACCTCAGACTAGGCGAAAAGAAGCTCTCACAACAAGCCGAAGACGGGAGAAAACGTCGATATGAACACCAGGAAAATAAGCAGCTGAGGGATGTCACCTCAGGGGCGCATACCCATAGTCAGTTATAACTCAAGGTGCTATTATATTAGATTATATTATATTATATTATATTATATTATATTATATTATAACTGTAATGTCATTCTGTATTTATAACTTGAGGGAAAAAATAAGTTTGTTTGCATAAGCCTTTCTGTTTCTTGAATAAATCCATACAGTACTTTATGCCAGCGGTCGACATTCGAAACTTTATTTTTCAATAAAACGGAGATCTATTATATCTGGTCTAACAGCTTTTTAATAATAATTTTGTAAATTTGTGTTAGGTTCCCCACGCCCGCCCCCAATAATTAGATGAAATAATTCATCCATCGATTGATGGCGAAGATTAATTCAAAGAAACGAAAGCTCCAGACATGGTCAGAGATCATGGTAGTAGAAGCAGTATTTTATGCATGTGTTGAATTCCTTTAATAATGTAAGAATTAATAACATATGAATGGATAGCAGAGTGGGATAAAAATCTGAAAGGAAGACATGAATATAAGATGTTCAAGGCTCCAACAAGAAAATGTCAGATATCTAGGGAATTGAAAATTCACAGTAATAAGAAACTTCTCAGACTACAGCTGTGAAAATGCTATTTTACAATAGAAGAACCTTACTTTGCAGAATGTCTTCAAGACAATAATATAGAGCATTTCTTGTTAAAATGTAAGAGGTACGAACAAATGAGAATCACAATATTAGATTATTCGCAGGCATCAAATGTAGCAATAAATATAGAAAAGGTGTTGAGAATACCTAGGAAACTGCATAATATAGTCAAACAATATTTAACACGAACAAATGTTAATATATAGTGGCTGGGAATATGAAGGTCTGATGCTGTTCTTACAATGCCTATGACTTTTGACAGGTGAAAGTCAATTAAATATCTGTTAAAGTCAGTTATATAACTGGAACTGCCATCAATGGTACCTATACCTTGTAGCGGTATGGCAGCGTGTGTACCCTGACAATCCACAGAGCTATGCCAGTGAGAGTTTTACTCCTGGTAGGTTAAACCAAGCTGGACTGGTCTGCGTGGGTAGGGGTCAGACAAAAGCTCGTACCCTGGTCCTCCAGGTTGGGGGTTTTAGCACAGGGCCGACACACCTGTCGATGTAAAACATCGCCCATGTTACGGAAACGGGAACAAATGGAAAAACTTCGATGCGGAACGGACATCCGGAGTCTCAGGCTCGTATGACTGCCAGTGATGAAAGCCGAAAGGAAGCCATTGGCATGAAAACGGATGCCCTGACCGCAAAACACGAAACCAGAATTGGATTTTGGAACGTCAGAACTATGAATGAGGCAGGAAAGCTGAGACAAATCACAGCAGAGATGAGGAATTACAAATTACATAACCTGGGAATAAGCGAGAGCAGACGGACAGGGACGGGGAGAATAAAAATAGCTACAGGGGAAACAGTACTTTATTCTGGTAGAGAGGATGGTCAGCACAACGAAGGTGTAGCCATTATCCCGAAGAAAGGAACGGAAAGGTCTTTACTGGAATGCCTTTCGGCCGACACATCCGACTTCAGCACGGCATTTTTTGGGACAGGGTTTGCCTTCCCTCTTCGATCCCAACTCTCTCAGCCAGACTGCAGGTGGAGTAGGGTTTTGGTCAGCTCTGGTTCGCTGACGCAAGCCAATAATTTATTAACATATTTTTTTCGTAAGGTTTTTTGGACGTTTGTAAGGTTTTTACTGGTCCGGCGAACATATTTTTTGTCTCAGGAGGTTAACAGGTGCGGCTGACAGACTGGCCTCGAGAGCACCCATAGTGGGGACACTGGATATGAGATATATTCTAAGGATATTTAATGATCGCCTGTTAGAGAATGACACTGCAGTAGGTGAATCAACAAGGCTAAGACTGTTGAAATTTGGCATCAAACGTAAGACTAGTAGGGATGAACATATGTGAGGATGCGTCCGTTATATGTACAACCAGCGCGCTACAGGAACAATTAGCATTCACACCCTTCGACATATTCTGAGACTGAGCTCCTATGGGTTTGCCCGGAGAGCAGTGACGTCGATTCTGATATATATATATATATATATATATATATATATATATATATATATATATATATATATATATATATATACACACACACACTTGATCGACGGGGGACTACTTCTGATGATCAGAATGCCTCCCGTTGTATCGTTCTGTATAGAGTTTCCTATCATAATTACATGGTCAGACCAGTGACAATCGGGAAAAGATCGATGGACTTCTGGAAAGAATAGGAACTGGCTAACCGGATTGGCACACCATAAGCTTTAAAAATTGATATAGGACCCACTAATGATTCACCGAAAAAGGTGGGGGGGGGGAGTGATGAATCCACATGTGTCTTATTGGAATCGACCAGACAAGTTACACGGACTTTGAGTTCTGATCAACGGCTGGAATTTCCATCTGTTGTAGGAAATTCTCTACTCAGAGGCATGAAAATCCACAGAACGAAAAAGGGGTATGGAGCTCATCGGTGGTAGATCAACAGCGCTCTGTTAGGACGAATAAGACGTTAGAAGACCTCAGTCATGAGTCAATCCACAGCGCGGAGAATATTGAGTTGATCTGCCTGATGATGATCTCACACACTTCTTGGACGAGAAAAGAGATGTAATCAAGTTTCCACCTGCCAGTGCAAAAGGGCTTTGGGAACACCTGCACGAATCCTTGTCAAAAGAGTTGGATAACAACCTGAAGCAGATAACTGTTAAGTCCTTTTTACGCGTGGGAGTTAAGTGTGTGAGACTCTCACATGCTGGTCTAATTTTGATAGACGCACATGTGAGCGCAACTGAAATAAATGTATGTTTTAAATAGTTATGCGTACTTTTCTGCATCATCTTTGAATGCAGATGACGCACTTTTGTTGCGTCGATTTGTTGCTATACAAATCATACCCTGGAGGCATTGTAATATGTCGGTCGTCATTGATGGACGCATATTTTCTGGTGTTCTGTCTCTAAAGAGAAGACCCATACTCACGAATATATATTGAAGTACTCAAGAGTATTGCTCCTGAGGGATTGTTCCAGGAATTCGTTTACGTTTATAATTATTGCCAGTTAACGGCACGTTTCAAGGTCTCTTGCCTCAAAGACCCAGAGCCATATTTGTCAAGGCAGGACTTCCATTGTATCTGTCACGATCAATGGCTAGTGTGTCCCTCTGAACATTAGAAGGGAGTATATATACTAAAATAAGCTGTAATTCGATGAAGTTTATCCGAATTGGTCAGGACGTTTGACCATGTTATTATAATGACCGGCGTTATCAGTCAAAGGTCATCCTAACGTTTTGCCTTAACGATATTTGGTGTACGATGCTTACCAGATATAACTACCTATAGAACCATTCGTATGCCTGTGAAGTCATTGTTGCTGTCTACGTACAATAAAATATATTGTCGATTTTTTCTACATGGTTCCAGCATACTTGATCTACATGTTGGTCAATCATACGACACCGACATAGCCTGTTACGTTAGTATTGTCTTCATTGGCCATTCATACGGCCCTATATTCGCGTTGAGAAATAATAGGTCGGCCACCCCTGTAAGCCCGACATATCTGACAACACCCTTTGTCAGCAGTATCAAACGACAATACTCATTACCACGCAAACATCAAGAAAACTCAACAACCACCAATATCATATATCTTCCAGAACGCAACAATAACCTTGGAGACAAAGCTGGAAATCTTCGGCGACATAATATATCTTCATTGTCGCAAAGTGTTTGGAGTCAGGGAGGCAAGGGAAAGTAACCCACCACAGAAAAGTAGAAGACAAATCAGAATAGAAGAGATCAGGAAACAGAAGAATCATGCCCGAAAACTGTTCAAGAACGCAATAGACACAGAGAAGGAAGGATTACGACAGGTTTGAGAGCACCTGAAAGGCCAACATAATGCTCTTTGTAAGTAGAAAGGTTTGCCAAAGAACTCTCAACAGCTTTGGTCGGGAACACTAAACATCGATCACAAAGATGAGCCGCTCAGCAGCATGGAAGGCCTTATATTGCCTAGTAAGCCAGGTGCTGAATTCAACACCAAGCCCCCAACAATGCAAGAAATTGAAAGCGTTGCCCAGAAAGCACGGTGCAAGTCAGCTCCAGGTCCAAATGGTGTCCCATATGTTGTGTATAATAGATGTCCTGAAGTTCTGAAACGGCTGCTCTATTTGCTGAAAAATGTTTGGGAAACCCAGTTTGTAAGCAAAGAATGGAGAAAGGCGAATGGAGTCTACATCTCAAAGGAACAAAATTCCACAGACATCAGTCAGTTCAGGCCAGTTTCACTACTTAATGTGGAAGGGAAGATATTCTTCTCAGTGATGGCTAACAAGCTCACCACTTACCTTCTGGAGAATGGATACATTGACACTACCATCCAGAAAGGAGGTATCCCAGGGTGTCTAGAGCATGCTACAATGATATGGAAAGCAATTCAAACGGCAAAGTCTGGCAGAAAAAATCTCCATGTAATCTGGTTGGATCTAGCTAATGCGTATGGATCAGTTCCACACCAGATGTTGTGGCAGGCCCTAGAAATGTATCATGTTCCATAAGAAATTGCAGCAATGCTGATGCTGTATTTCTCAGGGTTCTCTGTCAGATTTTCAACTAGAGAGTACACAACAAAGTGGACTGACCTACAAGTTGGAATTGCGATGGGATGTACCATCTCTTCGATACTATTCGCGTTGGCTATGCAAGTAATCCTCAAAGCGGCTGAAGGATTTGCAACAGGTCCGAAGTTCATAGGAAGGTGTTACATGCCGCTGCTTAAAGCATTTATGGATGACACAACAATTCTGACATCAGATGAACACCAGGCCCAGAGAATGTTAGCACGCCTGGATGAACTAGTCAGCTGGTGCTGAATGAGCTTCAAACCTAAGAAGTCTAGAAGCCTATCAGTCAGGAAAAGGGAGATATCTGAGGTCAGATTCATAGTTTCAAACCAAAGAATCCCTACTGTCATTGAGGAACATGGAAAAAGTCTTGGCAGGGTGTATGATGCCTCATTAAAAGACTCAAAGGCAGTTCAACAGACAATAGAAAAGGCAGACAGAGGACTACAGATCATAGACCAAAGCAGGCTCCTAGGAATGTTCAACTGTGGTGCCTTCAGTTCATGTTGATGCCTAAATTGCTGTGGCCACTGCTTATATATGAAATAAGCACCAGTACAGTGGAAGCCATAGAGCAAAAGGTCAACAAGCTCATGAGGAAATGGCTAGGAGTACCACCAGGTTTGTCAGACGTAGCACTGTACTGCAAGAAAGCAAAGTTGTGCTTCCCTTTAAGTCAGCTGTTGAAGAATACAAAGCAGGAAAGGCAAGGCTCGCCTTGATGCTGTGCAAGTCAGCAGATGATGTAGTTAAGTCCATTCAGCCCACACTGAAACTGGAAGGAAGCAGAAAGTAGATGATGCTGTTGGTGCTGCCCAACTGCCCAAGAGTCGCTCAAGCTGAGGGAGGTAATCGGATACACACAAACTAATAGATGGGGATTTGGCTATGGTGACATCCGCTGGTGGTCCAAGGCATCAAACAGGGAATGCAGAGACATGGTAATTCAGGAGATACGAGGAGCTGAGAATGATAAGAGGATGCTAAAAGCGGTGCAGCAGGCCCAACAAGGCCAATGGGCTACATGGGAAGGAGCCCTGCAAAGGTCCTTGACATGGAATGGTATATGGCATATGGCACCTCTTAGGCTCAGCTTCATTATCAGATCATCGAATTCCTGCCATCATCGGCAAACCTTTTGAGGTTGGGGAAAGTCTGATAATGGTCAGTTCCCCTGTGCCATGAGAGGCAGACACTTGAACATGTGCTCTCAGCTTGCAAGGTGTCATTAGGGCACGGGCGATACACATGGCACCACAACAAAGTACTGAATGAGCTGGCTGCTACAGTAAACCTGGCAAGGGTGAAGGCGAACAGCAAAGTCAGACCGAGAACTGAAAATACCTACTTTCTGAGAGCAGAAAAGTCAGCACATCCCAAACCAAGTAAATCAAGTAGCAGTTTACCATCTCTTCTTGACTGTACAAATAACTGGGAGATGGCAGTAGACCTACCTGGGCCAGGGGCATATCCAGAGAATATCAGAAAGTCTCGAAGACGACCAGATATAGTGCTGCATTCCTCAATATTGCGCCAGATTATAATGATTGAGCTGACCATGCCATCTGAATACACATTGGATGAGCAATACTCATTCAAAGTAGCCAAGTATAATGATCTGGCCACGGACTTGAGACACGACGGGTTCACTGCAAGGGTCGTGGCTGTTGAGGTGGGTGCAAGAGGTCTCGTGGCTACCTCAGTGTATGATCTACTGAAACTGTTGGGTTTTAAAGGACAGTCAAGCCTTCAGATTGATTAATTACTTTTTATTTTTCATAGATAACATAAATTTGAAACTGGATGGAAAGGAACTAGTTTGTTTTTAAATAAATTTGAAATTTTTTAACAAAACGACATTTCTAATTTACAAACTTCCAGTGCTGCCAAAATTTACACAATACAAATGTGTTGTTATTTTAAGTATATAACTTACCTGTCATCACTCTGGTGGACAGTTTTGTTTGTTTGTTTTTGTTTCATTAAAAATGTGTGAGTAAAACCAGGGCTGTGGAGTCGGACAAGATTTTTACAACTTTTGACTCTAACTCTGGCTCCAGTAATTTATAATAACTAGAGTCAGACACCGACTACAACTCTAACTATATTAACTGTGTCATAGATTATCATATCTTTGATATGTGCACAGTGACTAACTAAAATCATAGTATCCATAATGCAACCTTACCTTTCATTTGGTTTTAGCATAATTCCCGCACATGAATTTTGATGATATATATTTGTAATTAATGGGCAAGGCAAAGTAAAAGAAAAAAAGTCTTCTTTAACTTTAACATCCCTTATTTTGTTACACGACCCTGAAAATTACAATGTTCTTAACAGCTACAAACCTAAAAGATGAAATTTTATTTTAACTGACACAATAAGCATATCTTCATCTCCAGGGTAAAATAAATTTTATAGTTTAATTTGTACTAAGAATGAATTTGCTTCATTTATATCATACTTCATTGCTCTCAATTCGGATCCTATAACTCAGAAGGCAGAAAAAAGCGCTCTACACTTACTTGTGTTACAGGTACAGCTGTGACAGTAAGAGTAGCATTCTGCTTAGTTCTGAAGTATCAAGGTAACAATGTGTGGTCAATTATTTCTTCCTCATTCAGTGGATTGTTAAATTCCAACTTAAATCAGAATATTTCAGTTGGCTGTCTATCTCTACATTACTTACTTACTTACTCGTTCCTCTTCTACCGTGAGGTGTAGAGGTTTCTATCTCTCCTCTAAGTTTAATCGGTGAAGCTTTGATCACTCCTGCTTATCTAGATATTTTTCATATCCTGATCATCTTCAGTATCCAAAGGTATAATGAGAAGTTGTTTTGTAGTGACTGATGTAAAGCCTTTTCCTCCGGCAATAAACTTTTCATTCGAATGACAACTTTACATAATGCATCTTAGCTCTGTCTACATTCATTCATTTGTTAGGGTTACTCAGTACCGTATATTAATTTTCCTATGCTCTCCTAACGAAGCATGGAGCGACCACTGCAACTGGCCGCCTTACAGGAAGTCTACACCAAAAATGAACATTTTCTTGCAGACGTGATTTATGTGGCAATTTGTTTTACAATGATGAGATTGCCAGTTATAAGCACAAATTTATATTAGTCGCCTTGTACGACAAGCATGATGGTGTAGTAGTACTTTCTTTACTTGTCTCTTGAGAGACACCTGAGAACTATACAGGGCACTCCACGCAGTGGGTCAGCATAAACGGCAATTAAAAGTATTCATTGTCCAACAGACGGGTTTTTTGGCGAAGGGCTTTCAGGAATTAAAAAATTATGAGAGGAGTAGACGTCGGTTTGTAACCGATTCTGACTGCACAAAATTATTAACTCCTTGACTCAGATTTCACAACCCTGAGTAAAATAACTGAGTTAACTCAAACTTCGAACATCACATTCATATTTTATTTCAGTTCTATACATCTAGTATAATATAGCTCATGTTGGATTGAAAATAAAAAAGAAAGAAACTGGAGAAACTGAGCAGTCAAGATTTTGTGGCATATAGTCTAGGTAGTCTAAGAGAGGTAACCCCACTTATATTGAAAAGAGATGGTAGTAAAATAGTTATCGTACGCAAAAGGGGAGAGTTCATTGTAATAAATAAGAGAGATGTTGGAGCAGTGGTCATGTGATGAGTTACTGGAAATTTCTACCACCACTATATAAGGAGCGAGGACACACACTCATGCTCATCTTCATCATGTAGTTTCGAGGCAGCAGCATATTGTGCTTAGATGTAATAGTTTTCTCATGACGTTGCTACAGTCGTGGTCTGCAGTTTCCAGATAAGAAACCTCCAAGAGATTGTTGATCATCATTCACAAGACAAATAGTGGTACATAACTGCCCCGATTTTAGTTAACAAGATAAACTACACGAAATGAGTTCAGTCAGTTGAAGTATAAAAGGAACAGTGAAGTGATAAGGCCACGTGTGGCTGGGCCAGTGACATTGTAGAAATTACGACCAGTTAACCCATGTGTAACAATAGTCGATATCAGCACAGTCTTGGTTAAATCATCACTCCCTGGAAGACAGCCCAGTAATGCTACATCCAGAAAAGCTGAAACAATAGACTTTGTTAGAGAATGCTACACACTATAAGAGAACGATAGACAGTATCAGAGCAATTAGTTGTCACGTCTAGGAAGGGAGTTTTTGACTTCCATGATCAACGCAGTAGAATTAAAAGATTAATGTTGATATAGAGAATTTTGTATTTGGAGTTATATGAAAATTCACATGAATCTGCAGGATGAGACTGTGCCCTGCATGCTATGGTGTCTGACCATGTGTACATACGTTCAAAAATAAAGTTGAAAACAACGAGAGCTAATGTGATTTAAAGTCAAGTGTTGTCTGTAATATGTGTACATCCATTGACAAAGATTTTAATACAGAGAAGTTGAGAACCTCTCGGTACTGTCAAAGGAAACAAGAATTTGGGACCCTAGCGATCATGAGACAGATAAACTGTCTAGCAGTGGCCAGCCTGCCACAATTTTATGTTCTCCAGCTCCACTCCAGCTGTGGGCAAAAACCTGCTGCTCCACTCCAAAGCCCAGATTTCAACTTGAACTCAACAACACAAGAAAACTGGAGTTTCCAACAATAAATATGCCTGAAGGTCTTTATCAGCCCATATTGAATGTCTACAGTTCTGTGACGTATGAGTGTATACTAAACCTTCCATCACACTTGTAAGGCTTCTTTCCCATTTGTATTTTTGTGTGTGTGCGTTGTTAAATTACTAATATTTGCAAAGCCAACACTATAAATATCACACTTGCAAAGCTTCTTTCCTTTACGTTTTCTTTTATGTCTCTTTAGAACACTGCTGTGAGTAAAAACTGCACTACAAACAGCACAAATGTATTCTCATATGTATGTATTCTTGTATGTTTCCTTCCACAACTACTCTGAGCAAAATCTGCACCACAATCTTCACACATTTAAGACTTCTCTCCCATTAGTATTCTTTTGTGTTTCTTTAAATGCAACTGTGAGTAAATCCTGCACAGCAAATATCACATTTGTAAGGCTTCTTTCTCTTACATATTCTTTTATGTGCCTTTAGATTAAAAACATGAGAAAATTCTTCATTACACTTGTAGGGCTTCTCTCCTGTATGTATTCTCTTATGGTTTGTTAGTTAACTCTTTCAGTCCCAAGCAAAAAAGTGGGTTTGGCCCAAGCAAAAATGGCCACCCCAGTGCATTTTTATTGTTGTTGTTTGGAAATAATTTTTTAAAATGTTCAAATGCATAAATAACGTTGTTGTTGTATATGAAACTGAAGGTAATTGGATGTACTTTACTCTTGTGCTACAAGTATAAAAGCTTTCTTTGAAAAATGATTAGTTATTCGAGGTAAAATGGAGGATATGAGCTTTAAAAAAAATGATTAGTTATTCAAGGTAAAATGGAGGATATGAGCTTTAAAAAAATGATTAGTTATTCAAGGTAAAATGGAGGATATGCGCTTAAAAAAAATCGCTTTAAAAATCTAAAATAAATATCTCAAAACAGAAACATGTTCACTCTTAAACACGTGCGGTATTTAAAAGAATGTACTTGCAGTCGGAAATGACTTTGTGGGTAGTTATAATTAGAAACAGTCTCAAACAGAGGCACATATACTAAAGGCTTTTTAAAGTCGATTGGGCCAAGCGCGTCTAACCCGAGCCTTTAACTTCTTGTTAAATTCAAGCTTAAATCAGAATATTTCAGTTGGCTGTCTATCTCTACTTTCCTTACTTACTTACTCGTTCCTCTTCTACCGTGAGGTGTAGAGGTTTCTATCTCTCCTCTAAGTTTAATCGGTGAAGCTTTGATCACTCCTGCTTATCTAGATATTTTTCATATCCTGATCATCTTCAGTATCCAAAGGTATAATGAGAAGTTGTTTTGTAGTGATTAATGTAAAGGCTTTTCCTCCGGCAATAAACTTTTCATTGGAATGACAACTTTACATAATGCATCTTAGCTCTGTCTACATTCATTCATTTGTTAGGGTTACTCAGTACCGTATATTAATTTTCCTATGCTCTCCTAACGAAGCATGGAGCGACCACTGCAACTGGCCGCCTTACAGGAAGTCTACACCAAAACTGCACTGTAAATATCGCACTTGTCAGACTTCTATCCGGTATGTATTCTTCTATGTCTCTTTAAATCACTGTTGCGGGTAAATTCTTTCCTGCAAATATCACACTTGTAATTTTTCTTGCCTGCATGTGTTCTTCTGTGTTTCTTTAGACAACTGCGCTGAGCAAACTCTGCACTACAATCTTCACATTTGTAAGGCTTCTCTCCTGCATGTATTCTTTCATGTTTCCTTAAAGCACCAGTGTAACTAAAATCTGCACCACAAACATTACATTTGTAAGGCTTTTCTCCTGTGTGAATTCTTTTGTGCTTCTTTACATCACCACTGTAAATAAAATTTGCACCACAAACATCACACTTGTAAGGCTTCTCTCCAGTGTGTATTCTTTTGTGTGCCTTTAGATCAGAAACACGAGCGAATGCCACATTACAAACATCACACTTGTAAGGCTTCTCTCCTGTGTGTATTATTTTGTGTGCCTTTAGATTAGAAACACGAGCGAATCCTACATCACAAACATCACACTTGTAGGGCTTCTCTCCAGTGTGTATTCTTTTGTGTCTTTTTAGATCATTACTATCAGTAAAATCTGAAATGCAAACATCACACTTGTAAGGCCTCACTCCTGTATGTATTATTTTGTGTCTGTTAAGATGACTACTCTGAGTAAAATGTGCACTGCAAACATCACATTTGTAAGGTTTTTCTCCGGTGTGTTTTCTTTCATGTATCTTTAGAATAGTGTTGCGAGTAAAACCTGCACTGCAAACACGACACTTGTAAGGGTACTCTCCTGTATGAGTTATTTTGTGTATCTTTAAAAGAGTGTTGCTACTAAAATCTGAACCACAAACATCACATTTGTAAGGTTTTTCTCCTGTATGGATTCTTTTGTGTGTCTTTAGATTACTACCCTCAGTAAAATCTGCATTGCAAATTTCACACTTGTAAGGCTTCTCTTCTGTATGAATTCTCATGTGTCTTTTTAGACGATTACTCTCAGTAAAACCTACACCACAAACATCACATTTGTAGGGCTTCTCTCCTGTATGTATTTGTTTGTGATTCTTCAGACTTAAAATATCAGAAAAGCCTTCACTGCAAATGTCACACCAGTAAGACTTCTCTCTTGATTGTCCTTTTGTGTTAGATTTTATGTTAATATATTCTTTATCACTTGCATCCCCTCCAGTAAGTTTAACATTTAAATTAGAGACACAGAAATCTGTATTCACATCACTGCTACAATCCCCATTTTGTAATACCAACATTTTACTATTTTCATCTTCATTAACAGTCACTGTGTTCTTCTCAGAATTCTTTACATTATCTGACACTATAGCTCCAGCCAGTTCTAGGTCATCAGTGTTTTCTGGTGTTGTGTCTTCAATGTCATTACATTCTTGCTTTATTTCTGTTTTAATTTCTGCTCTTCTCTGTTCTTCTGCCAACAGGTCTGCAAACATTTTACTGTCATTAACATCACAATATTTATCATTATGCTTGCTTTTCACATGCTGCTGCAAATCTACAAACTGGGA
Organism: Oreohelix idahoensis; assembly: GCA_024509875.1. Lineage (NCBI taxonomy): Eukaryota > Metazoa > Mollusca > Gastropoda > Stylommatophora > Oreohelicidae > Oreohelix > Oreohelix idahoensis. Next base: position 96,861 of record JAMPIV010005669.1, read on the forward strand.
GAAGCCAAGGTTACACTGGACACAAGAGTACACCTCTGAAATGATAAAGAAATATGAAATGAGCAATTGGTGAATATCTGAAAACACACAAAAGACAACATTAAAATCCTCCTAGTAGTTTCTAAAACATTTTTTTTCTCTTATCTTAAAAATTACAATCATCATGTCTTTCTGATTTCTTTCACTCACAATACTCTGATGTCGTTATAACTTCACTCACATTACTCTGTCATTATGTCTTTCTAATTTAATTCACTCACACTACCCTGTCATCACTAATTATGCACATGGTTTTTTTCATGTGCATAGACCATCACATCTGGATCATACAATATCATATAATTTAAACTATAGCAATTACGATATAAATTTATTATACAGCTTAATTACTGCTTACATACTGAACATACTGTTTACATACTGGACATACATCGTACACTTACTGTCATTTTCTGTTTTCAAACCAGGTTCTTCCACATGTTCTCTTATTTGCCTTTTTCTGCCCAGTTTGCCAAATGTTTTGACCTTCACAGCCAAACCTTTGGCACAGCTGTCACCAGAGTGTACCTGAAAGAACATCACTGACATTGACCAACAAACTATACTGTGTATAAGTGAAGTATGTCACTGCCAGAGAACAGAATGCACATACTGACAAAAAATTGACAGACTAGAAAAAAATAAGTTATACACTCATCATTCATTTATTTCCCTCCAGCCCCACGAAAGAGCATAGACCTTTAACAAATTAATGTTACACCTTCCTGACTTGTCCGTCTAATCACGGTCTTTCTATATTTTCTTTATCACTTTCAAGTCTCTCTCCATTTCCTTTCTCCATTATGATACATATACTTATAAAACTTACTAGAAGCCTTTATATCATAATGGAGAAGGGAATTGGAGAGAGATCTGAAAGTGATAAAAAAATATAGGAAGACTCCTTTGACGGTCGGTGGCTAAGGATCAAAGAAAAAGAAGATAAAACTTATTACATGAGACATTCTTTGAAGGACCGAGGACTAGAATGGAACCAGGCCAGGAGGAAGACAGCCGATAGGATAGTCTGGCGCTCTCTCTTCCAAACCTCTACACCTCATGGTAGAAGGGGAACGACTAAGTAAGTACATGAGACATTACTGAAATAGTTGATTCATAAACTGTCAGTGCAACTTACTAGATGTTTAGCACTAAATAACACATGTGCCACAAACTTAATCTTGAAAGAATGTGAAATGATACTGAGTAAGTTAACAGTCTATAGCCATTATTGTAATGTAGATTATTCTTCACAGACAGTTATTCTGCAATTCAAAGTTACTTCTTTGAAAATCAAAAGTCTGTTGATCGTTATGTTAATACTACTTGCATCCTTAGACGAGGTCCAACATAATACATATTGAATTATTTATGTGTGTGTGGGACATAGGGGTGAGTGTGTGTATGCACGTGTGTGCTGAGTCTGAATAGAAATAACAAAGTAATCTCTTTCCTTCCTTTCTTTGTTTCATTTTTGTATAAATGTTTCTATCTGAAAGCACATAATAAACTGCTGTTCTTAATTCCTTTATCTTGTTTCTGTGAGTATGTTTCTATCTGAATACAAATAATAAAGTGCTGGTATTTCTTCCTTTATCCTCTCTTTCTCTCTGTGTGCACGCGCACATACATGTTCCTGTGTGAATACAAATAATAAATCAATCTTTTTTCTTCCTTCATCAAGTAGCCTAGCTGGCCACTTGGGCACCATTTTCTGCTGAATGGTGTATTCTGTTTTCACATTTGTTTGTCTTGTGCCAGTATATCTCTTTGCAAAGGTCTTTTCTGTTTATTTCTGAATAGTTATGTCCAGTGTGTCTTTAGTATAAGCTTGTTTCTATGGTCTGTTCCTTAAATAGATTATTGAAATTGATCTTGCCTCATATCTTGTTATATGATGTTCCAAACACTGTTATTTGTGATATGATCTATATATATTGCAATAGACTTTCTGATACATCTTCTTTCCACTACGCTGGCTTTTGCATACCCCTGTTTAACATGGTGGTTATTGTAGTTGTCTTAGGGCGTCTGTCTCAGTTTTGAAGCTGTTAGAAAATTTGCAGTGACCAATGAGATATGGAGTTTATATCTATTCACCGGCTTTGTATAAAAGCCTCCTCAATTTTCTACAGCACTTGTTGCTGAGTCATCTTTACGTATATGATTTTATCACTCCTGGTATGTTGCCAACAACCTCTGTGAATCTAATTGTCCAGGGTGGGAATGTGCTGCTCATCATTAGAGGCTGTGCTTTTGTCTGTCTATCACGAGAGGGTAGATGTTATTTAAATTATAAGATATCCTGAACACAAAGTTGTATCAGGTGATACCAGGATAGTGCCAGATAAGAGACTGGTCTTATAAGAAATACCCCCTTCTCTGAAAATAGTAAGGGTGTATAGACATCAAAGGTAGGATCAAGCTGTATAAGTTCCTAGAGAAGATGGTAATGTATTACTCTAAGTCCCTACGTGCTCCCTCTCCAGATCCTCCTCTGTTAATATTATTATTATTATTAACTCTGCTAGGGGTATTTAACTAAATTATTTACCAACAAGAACTGTAACTTAACTTAAATAATTTAAGTAAGTCTGCTGGTAAATATTTACAATTTATTTGTACAAGTATTATTTTCTGCTTGAAAATCTTTTCAGAAAAATCAAAATTCAATTACAAATTTAAATAAATAAACACATTGAAAATTGTTCCCAAAATTATCAAAGTCTCTGAAATTGGGAGAGGGTTCTCTCTTGGATGAACTCACTCTGGTTGTCGAATGTTTGTATGTTAAGCTTTATGCTATTTTGTCACAGTTCTAAAATCTTTTTTAAGCACTGACTAGGATGTTAGCCTAGCTAAAAGCACTCGAACTTCATCATTTTATTTCACTATACTGTGGTGGATAGTAATAAACTGAACAGTAGCCTTGTATGGCTACTTAGCTCTAGGTCTTGAGTCGGTAGTCTGTTCCACCTTGGGTCTGGCGAGAAAACTGTGTCTCCTCCAGGCCTTAGGATTGGGTGACCGTCCCTATGACATCAAGGGCACTCGCACCACTGGATCCTATAGTAGAGTCTGGCTCCTTTAGGTGGAAGTTAATTGCAGGATGCAACCTGAAAGATAATTAATTTCACCACTATATTGCCTATCTCTATCCCTTTTCTGCAGAAGTAGGAGGTAAGAGATAGTTTCAGACGACAGAGTGCAGGTAGACGCACAGGTCACATCAAGTCAGCATTAACACAAGTCAGTTCACTGTGAACATATCTTCCTCCAATTCCTTAGTTATAGCTACCTGTCCATGATTCACCTCCATAAAGTTATTAGGTTTTGTGAAATAATACTAAGTAATAGCTTAAACAATACAGTAATACAATTCCTTTCATCCTTTCCTTTGTTCCTGGTGTGTGTGTGTTCTATTCCATCAAGAAATAATTCTTTAAATGCTTTTCTAAAACCATGGACACCTTTTCTACTTCCATTCTTAATTTATTTAAATATACACAGGCTGGTAAGTCCTTCAGAAATTTACACAGTAGTTCAAGCACATCTACACGCTTTCTAACGCACACTGTAGAGAATCAATAGAAATACCTATAATTTTATACATATATATATATTCTTTCTTACCCTCAGGCACACACAGTCGAGCTGTTAATGGTTGTAATGGTCTGCTCTCAAATGCAGTTGGCAAAGGCACTCTTCATTAACACTTGTTAGTGCTCGCTGTGATTTGAATTTTTATTATGGCCTCGATTTGCAGAAGGCAAGTTCTATTTATACTTCACATCCAGCGACTGAGAGGGCAGAGGCCAAAGGGGGGTTTTCGTATCTCAAACTGTATGCAAAATTTGTCCTAATGTACAAATATTGAAAACTAATATTTTACTTATCTTCTTTATTTCTGGAGCGATTTTATTCATCCAAGGCTCAAAATATGCCCTGAATTAATCTTCATCTTTCTAGCTAATTGTCTTTATATTACTTGCTCTAGTTTTATTGTATGTGCAGCCTAAACAGCAAAATTAGGGACCAACCTGATGCGTCGATGCCTTTCCACTCAAAATTTCTCCCGTAATATAATACTTCTTGTGGACATCTTTACACAGTCGTGGAGAGCAACATTCCCATTATTAAATTATATACCTCTTCCATGCTGTACTTCGTTCATATTGTTGTAATTAAATCCCAACTCCAACAATGTTACACAGATTGAGACTTCATGTTAGGCATAGTACGTTTCAGTAAACACATAAATAAGCAAGCCTTTTCATTGGTTCTTTCTGCGTCCTTCTATTTCTAACGTATGGCGCGCAGTTTTATTTAGAATACCGTGTTGTGAATGTGACTTCACGACACTGTCCAAGGGCTAGCATAATGGATTTGAGCTCTTTAGCCTTTTATACAAAAGCAGCTTTTTTACATGCTACCATGCCCACATCATTCCAGTTTGTCATTCACTGGTCTGTTTGTGAGCCTTTAAATTGTCTGTACTCTCCTGTATTCATGGATTGTAACACCATTTTGCTCCTTTTGTTTCTACTTCTTCTGTGTTCTGCCTCTCATACGTCAACTTGAATATGTTCAAAGAAAGCAGTAGTCAGTCTGAGGCTGTTGGTATCTCCATGGTTTTTCCTGGAATGGAACTGGTGATGGCCACATGCGCTTACTCTGTTCCTCATATGTTAGACACCATTTACTGGGATGATGTCATTGCTCCAGTAATGACTGTCTCAGCCTGGGTATGTATTATGGCTGTTTTGTTGAAGTTAGATTCTGAAACAGTTACTAGTCTGGGACTTCCACTACTGACTAACAATTGTTTCCTGTATAAAACAGTTTCAATATCTGATCATTTGTGCCCTTTGCAATTGCTGCTAGTTATTTTTTTTTTTTTTAAATCAGGGTGTGTAGCTTTTTCTTGCATTTCTCCATGTTAGAAAACCTACACGTTACTAAAATATATATTTTTAAAATAAATAAAAAATACCACAGACTATCCAGTTTTCAAACATGTAAAGTCTTGCAGTTTTACTTAAAACATCTGAATAAAATGTCTACAGGTGTGTAGTCACAAAATGTGATAAAACAATAAAGACTGAAGTGTTTGATAGTGGCATTATACAATGATATGTGAGCGACAAATAACCTTTAGGATTCTTTACCTCAGCATTATCAACATAGAAGAGAGGCCCATGCACAGGACAATCCCCGTCATATTCCTGGTCACATTCTTCACAATCTTCATAAATAAATAAGCTGTGATTATTGATATGTCATGTGATATTATCACATGTTCAGACAATCAATGCTAACTACTACTGTCATGATTTATGAACATTTAAGATCATATGTCATTTAGTCAGTCATTACCTGTCAGCTCAATGTGGATCACAGGCCGTATTTATCTCTGCAACAAAAATCTCCTATTTTCTTCTCTGGGTGTTTCTTCAGTCTCCTGTTTCTTTTGCCTAAGGGATTCCAGACCCAGGACTGCCTTGCAATGCATTCAGCTTGTTTGCTCATTGTGTGTCCTATTAAATTGAGGTGTCTTTTACTCACATATTGTTACACTAGTATTTGTCTGGTTCTTGTCATCAGTTTCACATTTGTGATCTTGTCATACCCTTTTAATCCTTCTATTCTGCACGAGCATCTATTTATTAAAGTTAAACCTCATGACTGTGGATTGTTTTTTATGTATCACCATGTTTCACAGCCATACAGTGATCTGCCTTAACATTAAGATGGTTTTTAAGTAAAGCATTTTATGTACACCAAACAATATATATGATAACTTAAATGCAGAGCTATTTAAGACAGACCCTGAGCTAGCAGCAGAACTATTAGAACCACTAGTTGCACAAGTCTGGAAAACAGAGACAACACCAACAGAGTGAAGCAAAGGAATAATTGTCAAATTGCCCAAGAAGGGAGATCTTGCAGACTGCAATAATTGGAGAGGAATCACTCTTCTCTCAGTTCCCAGCAAAATACTTGGCTGGATAATTATACAGAGAATCACAAAAGCAGTAGACCACAAACTGAGGAAAGAACAAGCAGGATTTAGAAAGAACAGAAGATGTGTAGATCATATATTTACCCTCAGGAATTATAGAGCAGTGCTCAGAATGGCAAAGACAGCTGTACATTAATTTTGTTGATTTTGAAAAGGCTTTTGACAGCATACATAGGGACTGTTTATAGAAAATACTGAGGGCTTATGGAGTTCCAAGCTGCATAGTATCAATTATAAACAGCCTCTATGCCAACTTTACGTGTAGCATTGGGCAGAGCAACCTAACCTTTGAGGTGAAGACAGGCATATGACAGGGATGCCCCTTATCAACCACTCTATTTTTAACAGTCATAGACTGGGTGATGCGCCAGACAACAGAGGGCAGTCCAAGAGGAATAAGATGGACTAAATTTTCTACATTGGAAGATCTGGAATATGCAGATGATATTGCACTACTAGCACATTCACATCAACACATCCAGGAAAAAACGGATAGACTTAATAAGTATAGCCAGCAGGTGGGCTTGAACACCAACCTAAAGAAGACAGAGGTCGTGACGCTCAATGTGAGCAACCCTGAGCCCATATCAGTAAGGAATCAGCAACTGGAACAGACAGATGCCATCACATACCTAGGATGCATAGTAACACCAGACGGCGGAGCAATCAAAGACATCAACAACAGAATGAACAACGCAAGAACAGCCTTTTTTAGTCTAAACAACATCTGGAAGTTCTCTCAGTACAGCACAAGCACAAAATTAGGATTATATCAGAGCTGTGTGCTTTCTGTGCTTCTCTATGGCGTGGAGAGCTGGAGAGTTACAGAGAAGGAAATGTCGAAATTGTCCTCTTTTCACACAACATAAATAATAATAATAATAATAAATTCTTTAAGCGCCAAACACGGCGCATAAGGCAGAAACCAGTGCTCTCCAGGTTGTTCGTTGTGACGCCACTCCTCTTAGCTCTTGCACATTATTTAGGCCCAACGTTCTTCCTTCTCTTATTATTGTTCTTCTGAGTGTTTCTTTTGGTCTTTCTGTTTTCCGCTTACCCTCAGGAACCCAAGTGAGCGCCTGTAGTGGTATTCTGTTGTTTTGCATTCGTAGGACATGACCGATATATGACCATCGTCTTTTCCTTATATAGTCGGAGACATATTTCTGCCTAGAGTCTTCTCTTATTTGTCGATTAGTCTTGAATTCTTTCCAACTGATGTTCATGAGTTTTCTAAGACATTTGTTCTCGAATGTATTCAGCTTGTTCTCCAATGATTTTGTTATTTTCCAACTCTCACAGCCGTATGTTAACACTGAGATAACATTTGAATTAAACAGACGAAGCTTGGTATGTATATTCAATGATCGTAATTTCCAAATGTTAGATAATCTATTGAAGGCGCTAGCTGCCATAGCAATTCTAGTATGGATTTCTCTTGTTGTGTCACCATCCTGAGTCATTTTACTGCCTAAATAATTGAAACTTTCAACTTTCTGTAGTTTTTCCCCGTTCAAGATGATATCAAAGGTCTCGTTAGAAAAGTTCATAGCTTTAGTTTTAGAGGCATTTATTTGGAGACCAATTTTAACCGAGAGATGACACAAATTATTTATTGCTTCTTGGGATTGTCTTGGTGTTGAACTTAAGAATGCTACATCATCTGCGAAATCCAGGTCCCCCAGGAATTTTCCATTTGTCCATTTTATACCCAATTGTTCATTGTGGGTATAGTTTCTCATAACCCAATCAATAGCTATTCCAAAAAGTAGTGGTGACATGCCTAAGAAAAATTCTCCGAATCTTTTGGCCGAATACCATCACCAACCAAGATCTGCTTACTCGGAGCAAGCAAGAGGACATGCACACCATCATAGCTGACAGACACTGGAGCTGGGTTGGCCATGTCCTCAGAAAAGACCCCGATGCCATCACAAGAACAGCTATGCTATGGACCCCTGAAGGAAAACGAAAGAGAGGCCGACCAAAAACAACTTGGCGGAGGACTGTGGAGGCTGAGATGCGAGGTATGAACCAGAGTTGGGGCACTGTACGAAGGATGGCCACTGGCCGAGCAAAGTGGAATCAATTTGTTGTCGCCCTACAAGACGCCACCTGGCGTGATGGCCACTGACTGCTTTGACGGTCTGCGGCTAAGGATCAAAGAAGAAACATTATACAATGCTGATTAACTAAATTACAAACCTTTTTAATGTTGGTTACACACACACACACAAAGTAATTTTCTATCCAGCAAACAAGAAATGTAGCAACAAAAATGGTAGAAACTTACACAGAAAATCATCATCATCATCATCATCATCATCATCAGGAACAACAAGGGACACGTTACTAGTCATTCTCTTCTTCTTGAACGGGCAGGCTTGGACATGAACTTACTCTTGTTTATAATTTGGGTCTGTTTGCTTTCTTCTCTGGACAGCGGTTTTTTTTTTCTAAAACAAAAGAAAATGTGATCAGTTTTGTCTCTGATACTTGAAATAAGTAATATTGTAAACACTGTTAACATTTGTCAGCATGTCCAGTGGAATTCATTTAATATGCATTCATTAAGAACAAATAATATATTTTTGTGTTTAGTAGTAGAAATTATATTCCATCAGTAAGGCTTAGTTATAAAAAAAAAGTGATAACTATAAAAATTAGCTCTGTCACACTAAGATTTCTGCCATTCTTATAAGCTAATTCATCTAGAACAAAAGTAATAGGGAAAGTAAAGGTCTGAAGATGTTCTTACAATCACATGACTTAAGTCAAGAGAAAGTCAATTAAATATCTAATGGAAACACCAAGCATTCATGGCCTTCCCCTGAATATTATTTTTGTTTGGTTTTATCTCGTTTTTGTATGTTTGGTTTTTTAACATAGCCTACAAGCAAAATTGGTAATTTTGATTTGCCATAATTGGTAATTTCCTATTACTCGTACCTTTTTGCTCCGCAGTGAATATGTGTAGTTATGTGTTCTTTCGTAGCAATTAGGGTCAGGTTTAGGATTAGGGTTTGGCTTAGGGTTAGTGTTAATCCTAAACCTGACCCTAATTGCTACGTAACAAGACATAACTACACATATTCACTGCGAGCAAAAAGGTACGACTAATGGGAAATTACCTCCTAGGTAATTAACCCATCAGATGTTGAACGAGATATTTTTCACCATTAAAATAAAAAAAATCTACGATGCTGCTTTTAGAGATCTCTGTTTAGAGTTACTTCCCTTGGAGTCATAGGGAGGGTTCATTGTATAATTTAAATGGAGGACGTGTGAATCGGATACAAACTGGGACCTCAAGACGCAGCAATAGAGACCGCAGTCAGCGACTCATAGCTTGACTGCCTGCGTCAGGACCAGCGAACCAGAGCTGGTCAAGACCGTGCTCCACCTCCACGTGGTGGTCCTGGAAACAGTCTGCAGCAGTGCAGGCTGGCTGAGCGAGCACGGATCGCAATGGGAAGGCAAACCCGGTTCTAAAAAATGCCGTGCAGAAGTCGGATGTGTCGACCGAAAGGTGCAGATATCACAGCTACGTTGTAAACAGACACAACGCAACCACCGTCCTTTTCAGGGCGAACGAGGAAGAAGAAGAAGAAGGATACAAACTACACAAGTATCGACAAGATTGTTGGAATGTTAAATACATAAACAATGAAACGAAATTTGACGATCCCGAAAAAAAAATTAATTAGACGTTCACGGATGACAAATTAAAACGAGCGTTTAGCCTATATACAATCAAACAAAATAAAACAAAAAAAGTAGGTACTGGAGAATGTTGGCATTTTAAATACAGATTAAAAAAATATACAGAAAAAAAAACATTGACGTTCCCGAAAAGCATGCACGCACGGAAAAAAAAAACATTCACGGATTTAAACAATCATGGATGACAAATTAAAATGAGCGTTTAGCGACCGACGTCGCTTGAGTGCTGACGATTATAACACCCTGCGAGGCGGTGAAAACTTGTCAGAATCGGAACAGTTGATTAGACTTCTGTCTTTTTTTAAATGGGGGACCAAGATATTTACACGAACGTATGCTGGACGAAATGTTGATAATTTAGGACATCTAAGAAAAAAACTGTGCGACTGTGCAGTAGAAATTAAAAGAAGACTTGCAATTGCTTCACATAAACTAATACAGATGAAAAACCTATGGCAAGGCACAAGCAAAGAAACAAAGTTACAACTGATCAGAGCATGTATATTCCCAGTAGCAACATACGGCTGCGAGACTTGGACACTCAATAAAACAGTTGCAAAAAAGATTACATCATTCGAAATGAAATGCTACAGAAGGATGTTGAGAATACCCTGGACAGAAAAAAAGACCAACAGAGAAATACTGCACTCACTAAACGTACAGGAACATTGGCTCCTAAATACCATCGCAATAAGGAAGCTGACATTTTTCGGTCATATAAAAAGACATAATAGTCTGGAAAAAACAGTGATGGAAAGCATGGTCCCTGGAAAAAGGGGAAGGGGTCGACCTAGACGACGGTGGACCCAGGACATCACAGAGAGTCTGAACTTGTCTTTGGCTGATGCAGGTCGACTTGCCCAGAATCGTGATGCGTTCAGAGCAGCTGTAATGGAGACAACGTTCTGGAAAGAATACGTCACATGATGATGAAGAAAAAACACAATTGTATAATAATAATATGAATAATAATTTTTTAAAGTAGAAAGTCATGGCTGTAAAAGCCCATTCTGGACATTATAAATGTAAAGGGCTGTTTTACATGTAACAGTAAGAAATGATCAGTGTTCGTTGCAGCGTAGTAGGTGTCCGTGGCATGAATGTGACAGGCTCAGTTTGGCCACCGTAAATGTAGTAGTGTAGAGCCCTTTTCGTAGGCCTTTACAGTCGTTTACAGATGAGGGTAGTCTCATATTTATTAATATGTGGTCCTACCTCTGTAATAAACTTTACGCACCGACTTACATGATAGTAAGTATTCTTGGTGAGTTTGATTTTTCGTAGCGCACGATTGTGCACTAATGCGAGTATTGGGTTACCCCGCCCGCACGTGTTGCCAAAGACCAGTCTACGTCATAGCTGGGGTTGAGAAGTTTGTGCCCAAGAATCAGTCCATTGATTTGTGGCGTTCGAACCCGTGTTGCGGGTATATTTATTCTTTAGTGTGACCGTCCGTCTATGAAGAAGATGAGGACCTGGGTCAACATTATACTGGTGATTTTTTCTCGGGAAGAGAAGCAAGTATGATATATATATATATTAATGTAATTCTGTCGCATGTAGACGTCTAGTTGGACCAGTGACGTATTGGTTCAAAATGGAGTCCTACGTGAACTTATTATGTAAATGTTAAATCCGACGGATTCCTGCATTGGGAATTATCCAGGATTGGCTTAGTATTTTATGAGGTGAATCTGTATTCGGCGTTACGAATACATACTACGTATAGCAGAGGTGAATCAAGGATTATATATATAGAAGCTCTAATGCCACGAAGGTCGTTGGCATGAATTGATATTATTATAACTCAACATTGTTTAAAGTAAGAGGCCAGTACCAGCAAAGTACGTTGGAAAGATATTGGAACATTGTTTCTATCATATAGAAGACCTGATAAGGATCTTCGTCATTTGCCAAGGTCACAAATAATTTGATAGATGACCTGTCGCACATAACTGCCTTATTTGTTTACTTGGATGCCATTGAGAAGGAATACTGTATAACCAGTCAGACATTTCAAAAGAGATTACCTTACGAAATGGACTCAATATGTTTCGCTTTTAAATATGAACTCTACGCTGTATGCCGTAATGTTGACAGTTAATCGTCCGTCGTCCTTGTTGACCAGTTTGTCTCGTCCATCGTGCATCGTCCAATAAATGGTTATAACTGAAAACCGTCTTTGACATTTGCTGATGTGCTCATTGTTGGCAAGTTGTTATTTGATTGATTACTTCAGTTTTCAAGAAGGGATCCATTCGCGTTATAGTCGATAATAACAGACTCTACACCTTCAACAACCTTTCAAAAGAAAAAGCACTCTAACAAAAATGGCGGCGCAGTGTGCTCTGAAAATATCCAGTTTTCAGTAGCGGTATCGAACTCAAGTCTACATTCAAACTCGGTTGAATAGAAATACGCTATCTTTCAAGGCGACAACATCCTGGACCTTACGGCAACTTTAACGGTCATCCCATGTCAAGGACAACCCAGGGACTTTAACTTTCAAAGTTCAACATTGGACTCTGGCATTACATTACTTCAAATAGATGTCTCATACATGCAGTCCCGGATGCGAGGGATATCTTTTTATTATCAATTTAGATAAGTAAAAACGTCGTGTTTATTTCACCGTTTTACGTTTAGCTGCATCGTATCTCCTAGTAATATGTCCACTACTTTCTTATTCATGTTTCATGTTCTATGTTTTATGTTTATCGTGGGACGTTGGGAATGGCGACTTAGGACGGAAAAAAATACCAGTTTCACCACAGGTCCGTCTTGAGTGTTCTATAGGAATTATTTTGCAGACTTCCCTCAGTGGAATGTTCCTATGCGTGAGCATAGAAGGATTTTAGGTCCACTGTGTCTGGTGGTCTGTGACACCTGACTGTTTTAGTTGTAGCGTCAAGTTTTAATTGTTGTTCTCGTAGCTATTTTTACTCGTACTTTAGTTTTATGATGTATTTTGTTTGTATACTACGTCCTTCTAACCTGACTTTCGTTCAGTTTTTTACATCATTAATGTTTATACACTGTGTTGTCAACTGTCTTGTTTATTATCTGATCGTAGATGTCATCGTAATTTTTTACGACATCCTATCTTAGTTCCACATTTTTATTTTAGTTGATTTCTACGATTGTGTTCACTCGTCTTTGATTATCGTGTCTTGTCAACATTGTGCTATTGTCTGTCACGTTATTGCTTTCATGACATTTCATTGCATAAATTACTTTATTGATTATTAATATATTTCACAATTATATGATAACTATATTTACCGTTCTAGGACAGGAACGAAGACCACTTGGTATAGTAACAAGGTTAATTAATTTACATTAATTAATTATCATTTTAGAAATCAAGAGTATTGTGACTACTTACAAAGCATAATGTTTTCGTTAGAATATTTTATGTACCAAGCTAAGTCCCTTGGTATGACTCCTGATGAGGCAACAGCTTTTGCAGTTGTTGAACATGCCACGGCTCAGAGGTTTATGGTATCTCGTGTACAGTATCTCATTAATCTAGGGCAATCCCGTGGTTTGTATAAAGAGAAGCTCAGAGAATTCGTAGAAGAAGAAAAAATTAAGAACCTACTCAAGGAAAAGGGTGTTGGCTACCCAACAGCTGTCTCTGTCACACACTCACTAGTCAACGGGTTCAAGCGCATGTTGGCTATTGCTGTTGAGACAGACTACACATTTAATGAAGCAGAACGGATCAAGGCTTTATTAAGGGAAAAGAACATAAAAGTTTTGGATAAAAAAGTAGCAAATCTTGATTTGACTAATCAAGAACTCAGGAATCTTCTATGTCAACAGGAGAAAGTGTCTCAGGAAAAACAGATAAATATTGAAAAATTACTCATGGAGAAAAATGAGTTAGATAATGAAGTACGCTCAGTAAAAAAATTACTTGACAAGGAGAATAAGGTAATTGAAGAATTTGATAAGTTAAATATGACTATAAAGACAGACTGTCATGCTCATTTGGCTCAGATTCAAGAACTTACATCTGAGATTCCTCTTTTGAAATTAAGGGTTGAGGAGCTTACGAATAGCCGTCAAAATGCCATTGAGGCACTTGAAAGAGAAAAGGCCATTAATAAAGAACATGTCAGGAAACACACTATCGATGTTGAACATCTAACTCAAACTGCTGCTGCAGAACTCGAAGTTAAAGATTTAAATATTATGAATGGGATTGCTAGAGAGCTAGAACAAGTCAAAATGAATTATGAGAAGTTGAAGTCAGATTATGTAGAGTTGAAAATAGAAGCTGAAAAACAGAAAAAAATTGATAATGAATCTTAGAGATAGAAAAGTCAGAAAGGGAAATAACAAGAATTGCAATTCTTTTAAAGGGAAACAATTTTGTCAAACTTCTCTATATAATGTTTCTTCTAGCCAATCTCACAGATCACAAGATTTTTATCAAAATAATTTTGGAAATAATCAAAGCAATAATTATCATCATAATGGAAAATTTAGATTACAATCTTTTAATAACAAACAAGGTTCTTGGAATAAATCATTTAACCAACATCATAACGTTAATTATACTAATTATCGTACTCATCCAAATTTTAACTCAAGCAGAAATGGCAATTGTGGCAATTTTAATGCCAGTAATCAGAATCGATCGCGTCGAAGAGATAGATCGTCGAGCCAGACACGTAAACACTCTAATGTTGCTTTGAGTGATACACATTCAAACAAGGAACAGGATAATAATGTTAATGCACATAGTGCTATGTCATGTTCTCTGGATTTCGAACAGGTCAAGTCTTGTGATGAGAGTAATACCCCATTCCAGCCCAAGGCGATCACGACGCTACGATGCGGACATGTGTTGCCCAGTCTACCAGCGGCTTGTACGGCTCGTCAGCTACTGACTATGGAACAGGAAGCCTTAAATTAAATAGGGGTTTTTTAAATTCCATTCCATGCTCTCTTTTATTTGATTCAGGCTGCAGTACTGTGGGAGTGCGGAACTCTTTGGTCGACCCCGATCTAGCATTGAAAATGATTCCATGGTTCATTACGCCACTGTGGCTAATGCATTACAACCTTTACGACATGCTTCCATTCTTAAGAATGATATTAAGGTTTCAACGCAACCTGTGAAGACTAGTAAGTCATTCCGGGGGACATATACCTTCCCTCGACTTGATCAGCAGGCAACTGATCGTAAGAAAAAAGTTACGTTTGTGAAAAAGGAAAATGATGTTCCTAATAAAAATAAGAGTTGTAACTCGTATGGGGAAATTAATACAAAATTAATACCAATAAGGTTGTCAGTAATGTTTTAACTTTGCCCAGCAAGCAGGTGTCTACGACATGCCGTACACCTACACCTTTGTCTGGCATAAGTAATAATAATCAAGTACAAAAGTATGGTACATTTAAGAATAATCCTAAAGGTATAAATAATAAATATTATAATTTACCTAAGAGGACTAATGTTACCCATCAACCTTGTTCACATTCTTGTGACTACGGTACCACTTATGTTGGTAGAGGTGCATCTTCTCGCACCATCCTTGTGCAAAATCTGCCACAGCGAACTAGTTGGCAAGCACTAGGAGATTTTCTCAACCACACGGCGGACGTTACGTTTGTACATCTATTGCCACATACCAATAACAGGTATGGTGACGCCGTGGTTACATTTAGAACCAATAAAGATGCTCGCATGGCTATCGAGCGGGACAATGGTGTGTATTTCCACCACCATTCTCTCCGATTACAATTGGTTCCTGATTCTGCGTCACGCAGATAGTAACCTACTATATTGGATTTTGATTTCACATTCTTTGATGACTCAGCCTATGCAGTCATCGCCTCTTTTTCTTTACTGGTCATCTTTGCTTTCTCGACTCCTCGGGGTCTATTCCAATGGAATTTTATGCCTTTTGGGTTAGTCAACGCTCCTGCCACGTTCGTGCGCATGATGCGCCGAATTCTATCTCATCATCCCAATGTCATTGCGTACATAGATGACATTTGTCTTTTCAGTGACTCTTGGGAAGAACATATAGAAGGATTAAACTCATTACTGTCCACGTTACAATATCATAACTTAACTGCTAAGCCATCAAAGGCATTTGTAGGTTTCCACGATATTTCTTTTTTGGGTCACCGTATTTATCGCGGTATGTTATATACAGAGGACAGTAATGTCTCTAAAATCCTTAATATCTCTACACCTAAAACAAAGAAACAAGTGCGATCTCTATTAGGACTAGTACAATACTATGGGAAATTCATACCACATCTTTCGTCCATTACTGCTCCTTTCTCTTCATTACTTAGGAAGGGTGCAGCTAACGTGATTCGGTGGTTAAACGAACATCAAATCGCGTTGGATACCATAAAGAAATTTTTTTCGGATGCTCCTGTTTTAAGGTTGCCTAATGCGAACTTACCATTTGTTTTACGCAGCGATGCTTCTAACTACGGCGTGGGAATCGTGTTACTACAAGAATATAATGGCACCTTGCATCCAGTTCTCTATGTATCACGGAAGTTAACTCCGACTGAACAAAATTACTCTGTTCTAGATAAGGAACTTCTTGGACTTGTTTGGTCAATAACTAAACTCCAGAGATATCTTCTTGGATCACACTTTATTGTGGAATCAGACCAAAAAGCCCTTACTGCTCTCAACACGAAGGACGTGAAATCTGCCAAATCGACTAGGTATGCGATCGCTCTCCAACCATATAGTTTCACGATTCGATCCATACCTGGTACTCAGAATGTTCTCGCAGACGTTTTGTCGAGATGTCCTAACGAATCACATTAACAGCTACGCACTGCAGATAACTGAACTGCGACACTGACAGTTCGTCAATTGTAACTTTTTACGTGTGATACCTCTATGACAAGAGTCATTAACATTCAGTCAAGTGAAATCTACAATGATTATGTATTAAAATAACATGGAACGTTAAGGTATATGACTATCTTTGTGAAAATAACATTTACTTACTCAGGATATTGAAGAGAGAATAACGTTGAATAAAAACAGATTATATTTTCTTAATGAAATAACATTGCGAACACTTGGTTGTTTTTTTCATGGAACGGAACCTAGTATAATTTTACGGTTTCCTAACAGGACAATGGAACTTTCTTAATCTACGAAATTTAATGACATTGTTAATTTGTTTTTAAAACAAATAATTCGGTAGATTAGTAACCGTTGATACTTAGTAATGAGTATAAGAATTAATTTGGATCACTATGAAATATTTAATTACATTGTAAACATTTAATATTTATCACTCGGTCAGGACAGTGATTTAAGATTTGCACTTTTATTAGTACCACAAAGGAACTTTTAGACACAGTTAAGTGTGTTGATCTATACATGTGTTAAATTGTATTCTTTCATTTTTTTTTTTCACTTGTCATTTTTAAGACATATCCATCACTTTTCTGTTTATTCATTGGTTTTTACATTTCTTTTCATTTTGCGTTTCTATTCGGTTTAATTCATTATTTCTATATGCGATTTTATTTCATTTACCACATTGTACCAAAGGTGGTCAATTGTGGATGTATGCTTTTGTGCATACCTTTTGTTTATTTGAGTTAACTTAAATTTCATATTTATGTTTTGATGATTCTATGTCATGCTATATTAATATTATATGATAATGTACACTTGAATCACCTCTAGTTTCGAGTAGTAAAGAAAAAAATTAATATAATTAATTTTTTTTGGGGGGATTGGTAAGGAATCTGTAGAGCCCTTTTCGTAGGCCTTTACAGTCGTTTACAGATGAGGGTAGTCTCATATTTATTAATATGTGGTCCTACCTCTGTAATAAACTTTACGCACCGACTTACATGATAGTAAGTATTCTTGGTGAGTTTGATTTTTCGTAGCGCACGATTGTGCACTAATGCGAGTATTGGGTTACCCCGCCCGCACGTGTTGCCAAAGACCAGTCTACGTCATAGCTGGGGTTGAGAAGTTTGTGCCCAAGAATCAGTCCATTGATTTGTGGCGTTCGAACCCGTGTTGCGGGTATATTTATTCTTTAGTGTGACCGTCCGTCTATGAAGAAGATGAGGACCTGGGTCAACATTATACTCGTGATTTTTTTCTCGGGAAGAGAAGCAAGTAATATATATATATATATATATATATATATATATATATATATATATATATATATATATATATATATATATATATATATATATATATATATATATATATATATATATATATATATATATATATATATATATATATTAATGTAATTCTGTCGCATGTAGACGTCTAGTTGGACCAGTGACGTATTGGTTCAAAATGGAGTCCTACGTGAACTTATTATGTAAATGTTAAATCCGACGGATTCCTGCATTGGGAATTATCCAGGATTGGCTTAGTATTTTTATGAGGTGAATCTGTATTCGGCGTTACGAATACATACTACGTATAGCAGAGGTGAATCAAGGATTATATATATAGAAGCTCTAATGCCACGAAGGTCGTTGGCATGAATTGATATTATTATAACTCAACATTTGTCTAAAGTAAGAGGCCAGTACCAGCAAAGTACGTTGGAAAGATATTGGAACATTGTTTCTATCATATAGAAGACCTGATAAGGATCTTCGTCATTTGCCTAGGTCACAAATAATTTGATAGATGACCTGTCGCACATAACTGCCTTATTTGTTTACTTGGACGCCATTGAGAAGGAATACTGTATAACCAGTCAGACATTTCAAAAGAGATTACCTTACGAAATGGACTCACTATGTTTCGCTTTTAAATATGAACTCTACGCTGTATGCCGTAATGTTGACAGTTAATCGTCCGTCGTCCTTGTTGACCAGTTTGTCTCGTCCATCGTGCATCGTCCAATAAAGGGTTATAACTGAAAACCGTCTTTGACATTTGCTGATGTGCCCATTGTTGGCAAGTTGTTATTTGATTGATTACTTCAGTTTTCAAGAAGGAATCCATTCGCGTTATAGTCGATAATAACAGACTCTACACCTTCAACAACCTTTCAAAAGAAAAAGCACTCTAACAAGTAGTTAAATGTAATAGGCCCTGGTTGGCCGCAACGATGCTGGCATTCGTTCAGTTGACTTGAAAGTGTTGAGGTGTTGCAGTCATAAAGTGTGTGTAGACATCAATGAGTGCGAATGGGTGTATGATGGTTCGTGGAAGACAGGCATCTAACTGACATCACACTTTGGTAGAAATACACGTAGTAATTCATAGAGAGTGGGAACACCTCTGACGTTTGATAGACTTTAATACACCACAACGACAGGTACGCCGACATCAATATAAATAGTCATTTGACAACTCAGGACATAGTATACACAACAGTTCATCGATAAGCTGTGCACATATATAAATAAAGCTGACCTCGTTCAATTCCCCTTTAGTCAGCTAGAGCAAAATACCCCGTATTGGAAACGAGTCTTGATTATGTGAGTTTAACCTAACTCCCTTCTGACACCAGCAAGTCAGGTATGTTCTCGGGTCTTCAGCAGGCCACACAATATGGCGGGCCCCTAGATACAATGGCCTCTGTGGTATTTCGATAACAAACAGGGTGAGTCAAACCTTGTTTAAATGGTATCACCGCAGATAGCGGGATACAGCACCTGTAAAGTTCTTCGGGCATACACCAGCCCAGTGCATATAATATTAGAATACTTCGTGAGCTCCATTACTGGTATTCTTAGATGGACTCTTTCCCGCCCAGGGAAAAGTCACTAGCTGGCTACAAAAAGTCATATATAATTCTGGCAAAAAAGAGGGAAACTGTTTAAGGGTAAATTACCTTAATGCCCCTTCAGAATAAACATCACAAAACTCACTCGCCTCCTAGGCGCATCAGAATATAACATCGGGGAACAATCTTTAACCATCTTGGTCGAACACACAGAGGACTTCCCCAAAACCGTCTTGACCCTCTCAAAACTACAGCTCGACTCCTACAACACAGTCTGTCTTAAAATCGCGCCAGAATCTTCGCGCATGCGTCGAGAGACCCTTGAGCACAGCTCAGGTGGGCAAACATGTCAGGAAAAGCTGACATCGAGTCTAAAATTAGATGCTGTGTTAACAGACAAGTGGGACAACCACCACTGTTAACTACAATCCCAGTAAAACATGAGTACCTCCCCTTTGATCAAGAATCTATTAAATTAAAGTCTCCAATATTAAACAGGTACATTTTAACATACTATAGACTCAGCAAACTGACCGCAACAATGGCCTAAAAAAAGACAATCCTATCCTACCTCGCGTAAAATGATATATTATAGTCACTTCGGTTATTAACTTAAATTATAAACTACAAGCTCATGACTTGTCTCATCGTTTAAACTCCCGTGAAATAAATTCTAGTCATTTAAAAAAAGTCTATTCATCGTGAATTAGAAATATATATAAATATATTTCGTCAATACTCACAATGCTCAGTGCATTTACTTAGTTAGTTAAATATATTCTCTGACTGGTTACTAGCAATTTAATTAAATTTATTTATAGCTGAATGAGTTTTAGCTAGAAATTATAATTTATTTTGCTATCCACTGTAACACAGTAAACTAGAGAAATAACTGACTTTCTATTTAATCACTCTGCACAAAAATCTAGTGAAGATATAATTCGAACTAACAATTCTATCACTCGACAATACTAGTCGTATGTATGTTACCTTCACACAAACTTCTAAGATTTTGTCCACGAAAAACGAAGACTCTACTATTACAGTGATTTTAGAACTCGCGCTAGCTGTCTCTCTAAAGCTGTGGCAGTACTGAATGAATTAAGTCTAAACTGCTGGGATTTTTATCTGATGAAATGAAATGATTCACTATTATCGAAACCCCGACTCTCTCTGCCAAATGTTCGCATCTAGGGGAATTCTACGTTCAGATTTACATATTTCCTGCGCTCATTCTGCGAATCAAACGAATTCTTCACACTGAAACCGACCAGACTCAGGCAAATCGTCTCTCTTAAATCTTGTGTAACATGATTTACCAGACCATGTGAGATTTTCTTCGCTCGAGAATTCACACTATTCTGCCTGCAGACTATGGTCATAAACGCAATATAAGCGAGCTCGTCTTTAATCACAAATCTTTCACCGTGAATAATTAACTCACAGGCGAACAGATTTCCAAGGGGGAGTAATAAAATTTTGCTCACCTCTGGTTCTCTACCTAATCTCTTACAACGATTACTCGATCTCTGGCGTTCAAAATTAAATGAAAGCGGCTCACATATGCTAATCAGGTCTGCTATAAACCTACATCAAAGAAAGATAGCGAACAGCAATTTGATGCTTGCTAAATTAGAAAAATAGACAAAGGTTTGAATCTGGGAGGAAAAAGTACCAATCGAACGTATGCGAAAGAAAGGTATTACCAATCGAGCGTTTGCGAAAGAAAGGTAAAAGAGCGAAAGAAAGGTAAAGATTACAGACATATTCTGGTATTGTACATGGCTTCTCAGAATAGTAGAATCCCTGATGTATTAACAGTGAAGTATTTATGAAAGATAGTGTCGTGTGTGTGTCGATTTATGAGATGACGAAACTGTAGCCTGACTTGAGACGGGTAGATGACTATGTTCTCATACATTTGATGTAAAAAGGATCCAAAATAACATTTGACTGTTTTCTCGGGAGCAGAATACGTATTTTACATAATTAAACTTCAGTTCTATGTGCAACAGAACCGGAGTCGTTGAACTGTGTATTTTACTCTCTGTGCACGTTGAGATGAATGAACCTACTACTTGGTCAAAAAATAAAATGTGTAAATTATATTCCTCACACTGCACATCAGAAAGTAACGCCACACGTGGAAATAGGACCAGATAAGCACAAAAAATTATGCAGCTCTCATATAATCTTCATTTGGTGTTTGTGCTGCACTGTGAGGACTCGCAGATATTGTTTAGACTAGCAAAGGCTGGTCTAGCTTTACTCACTCTGTTGTTGATGTCTTTGCGTGTACCGCCGTCTGTTGTTGATGTCTTTGCGTGTACCGCCGTCTATTGTTGATGTCTTTGCGTGTACCGCCGTCTGTTGTTACTATGCATCATATGTATGTCATTATGTCTGTCTGCTCCAGCTTCTGGTCCTTTATCGTTATGGGCTCAGGATTGCTCACATTGAGTGTCATGACCTCTGTATTTAGATTGATGCAATAGGTTATATTTGAAGTATACTGTGTGTTAAATAATCTTTCGGTGCTACCCTGACGCTAGTTCTGAAAAGGACTGGCCCTAAAAAGGACGGCTAGCTGACTGTCTGGATTCTTGTCATCGTTTGTCAGTTCGGAGTATGGTTGCGAGTTCAGTAATGTATTTCCCATCCTGCCTGTCTAGTTCGCTGGCAACTCTTAGAAAGGCTAGTCCTACAAAGGACCACTAGCTGTTTTGTGGAGTTTTATGACTGCCTCGTTTCTGTTGTTTGTGTCGTCTGTTTTTGGTTGTAACTGTTATATCACTTACTCGATGATTATTGGCAGCAGCCGTTCTAGTATTTCATAGATGTATTTTCCTTTGGGTTGGTCGTTCTTGTTATTTTCTTATGCGTTTTTAGCCGCAATGCTCTCCATGGTCATTCCTTCAGTTTCTATTCTTTTGAGGACTTCTTAGTTTTTCTCTTTCAGAACGGATAACTCATCGATGTGTGATTCTATTTTTTCTTGGATTTGTTTGATGTCCTTCATCATGCTCCTGACGCGCTGCAGATCTATCGTACTATCATATCTTTCAGTTTAGGTCCGCCCATGCAGCCTCGGTATCTTGCCCAGTAAACATCCAAGATGTCTTTAGGGTTTAACTAATTTACCTGTCCATTACTATATAAATAAGAAAGCATGGATGACGAGAGAAGTGTTTTCTGACCGGTTTAATAACCATTTTGTTCCAGCAGTACGAGCTCACTGCATACAACATGGACTAGATGAAACTAAAATTGTTCTGTTCTTGGACAAATGCTCTGCACACCCTTCTGCGGAACTTCAGAAAATAGCGTTTTTGAATGTACTTACCAACTCCGCCTAAACCGGTCCCGTGCCCGACTGAAAAAGGAGGAGGGCGACCTGCATGGAGGCCGTAAGGAGTGTCATGTGGTTAGTATTGGGGCAACTACCACAGTAGTTTTCGCCGAAAATAGTATATGAGAAATTATGAAGAAGGTCTCCAGAAAATGACTCGTTAAGAAAGGATAGAGACCTAACCGAGATGAGGACAAGAAGAAGAGAATGCGAATGCTTTCCAATGGACAGTGTTTTCTGGTGAATTATGGAAAGAGTTCTGTTTCCCCCACGACCTTAGCATCTGCCCTTAGATCCCGTAACAGAAAAAGCACCGATGCTAAAGACAAAGCAACATTATTGGATCTCAGAGACTTCCGACCACAGAAAAGATCTGTCATTGCTTTCAGTTTCTCATTATCAAAGTAGGTACCGACACTGTCTTCGCCTGTCCACGTGCACTATCAGAGATTTGACGATATCATTTCCGTTTTGTCGGCACTAACTAGTAGAGCTCAATTGGTATGATAGAGAGAGAGAGAGAGAGAGTTGGTGGTGTTGTGGGACATGGGGAGATGTTAATCGTACATTTTGGGTCTTTTTAGTTTTGTTTCTGGTGCCTGTGCGTGCTATTTTGTAATAATTTTTTAGCACAGTGGTCGGAGTATACAGTAATTTTCAATCAACAATAAGAGGCCGGCCAAAACAGGTTGGCGGGCCGGTCAAAACTGGTTGGCGGGCCGGATCTGGCCCGCGGGCCGTAGTTTGGCCACCTCTGCATTAGAGCTTTTATTGCCGAATAATAGCAGCGATAGTTAGATACTGATATTATAGGAGGAGGTATCCCAGTTAAATACACTTTTGTATTTTCTCGTAAGTGGTAAGGAACCAGTGTATCCTTTTTCTTCCTTCTTTCTCGAGTAAGTCTCAGTCTCTTATTTGCAATGGCAGAGAGGGCAAAGCTTAGACAGATGCTCAGAGACGAAGCAATGGAAGAGGGATTACAGGGAGAAGAAGCGAAAGCTTTTGTCAGGGACAAACTTGACAGACATGATGCAGAGCAGAAGGAAAAAGCAGCCGACGCTAGAGAGCAGAAGAAGATGGATGAGGAAATGAAAATTCGCAGAGCGAACGAAAGAGAGAAGGAGAGACAGCATGAGGAAAGAGAGGAGAGACAGCATTTGGAAAGAGAAAATGAGCAACGACGACAGCATGAGTTGGCGCTCAAAGCTCTAGAGGTTCAAACTCGTGGGGCTGCCTCTACCTCCAGCAATGGAGAGTCTTCTCCTCATTCTTCATTAACTGATCCTTCTAACACTCAATCTCCTCAACTCACTGCTATGTCTTTCACTCTAGAATCTTTTCCTTGTCCTAATGAGAAGATTGACACGTGGCTAGAAAAATTTGAGAAAATGGCAACTCTGTACGGTTTAGAGAGGTCGCGTTGGTGTATGAAGCTTTCCCAGGCTTTAAAAAGTACTGCTTACGATGTGTATGCAAAACTGGAAAGCAGCTAACAAGACAACTACGACGTGTTGAAGAAAGCTTTGCTTGAACGGTTTGAAATGAGCGTTCGCAAATTTTTGCAACTGTTTCGCAACAGCAGGAAGGAGAATTCTGAAACTTTTCAGCAGTTCTCGTCTCGTCTGAAGGGGTACTTGACAAAGTGTCTCGAGCTTTCACAGCTCGCCTCTACCTATGAAGGACTTGAGGAATTTGTTTTAACTGAACAGATAAAGAACACTTTGTCTGCTGACACCCGGAGATTTCTAGCTGAGCAGGGGGCAGAAAAGCTTGAAGACATTTTGGAAAAGTCTGAGCGATATCATAATGCGCTGGCCGAACTGCCGGCGACAAAACGTAAACCGACAGAAGAGCCTTTTCGAAAGAATAATCTTGACTAATCTTCTCATGCTTCTCACCAAAAAAACCACAGAGAAACTGGACCCCAAAACCCCCCTCCTGAAAAGTCTAAGTTCTACAAAAACAAGTACCCCAACAATAACAAGCAGTCTGATCAACCCAACCGTCCTACATGGCAGCGCGGTCAGAAAGGACAAGGCGGCAACGGGAAAACCCCTGAGCACGGGATATATGATCAGAGCGAGCACACCGAGCCTAAACGCATCGGATGCTTGCTAACAGTCTCGCAAGGTGGAATTAATGTCAGTGATTCTCAACCTGTGGGGGATAGACCCTCAACGTGAGGTACTGTTATTTTGA
The DNA here is from genome assembly GCA_024509875.1 of Oreohelix idahoensis. NCBI lineage: Eukaryota > Metazoa > Mollusca > Gastropoda > Stylommatophora > Oreohelicidae > Oreohelix > Oreohelix idahoensis. The sequence goes on from JAMPIV010005669.1 coordinate 121,915, forward strand.
ACGGTTCTTCAACTTTTTGTTTATTTGACACGGGGCTTTCTTATGATTGCATTGTTGCCAGGCACCTGGTCAAACCCGGTCAAGAGACAGGAGAAGCCGTCCAACTTTGTGAAGTTTCTAAGAGTGATGCACCTACAGCGCTTCCCATCGCATTGGTTTAGATCCACTTTGATTTGGTCCAAGGTGTGATCAAAGCGGCTGTTATGGATGACCCGATCTCCCCAATCATACTTGGCGGTAGATACGTGTTTATTGGGAAACCGGAAGCGCCAATTGTGGCAGCAGCAATTACAAGAGGGCAAACCAAGAAGGAACGGGAGCCTGCTCCAAATTTGTTACCTAAGGAACTTAAAGAGGCGCAATAAAAGGACCTTACTTTGGCACCCTGCTTTAGGAAACTGCTCATGGCTAAGGACCCTAGACAGCACGGGGACATTTTTTCTAAGGATGGCGTACTTTATCGCAGAACTGGCAAGCCTGACCAAGGTTACAATCAGCTCCTAGTACCGAAACAGTACAGAAGCCAAATCCTAGAAATGGGGCACTCTCTTCCCTTCAGCGGGCATATGGGACAGAACGCCATAAACCAACGTATATCTATCTACTCATTATTGGTGGCCAGGAATGAATACTGATATTATCAGGTATGGGAAATCCTGTGCCCAGTGCCAACGTGTGCCACCCAAGCAACGGACACCACCAGTTTCTCTGGGTGAAATGCCAATAATGGGAACACCATTTGAACGGGTAGTGATCGACATTTTAGGACCCTTAGAAAGGACTAAAAGAAGGAACAGGTTTATCCTGACCTTAGTTGACACATGCACTTTATTGGCAGAAGCTATACCCCTTACATGCGTGGATGCCAAGCATGTCGCAGAAGCTCTCGTGCAGATTTTTACTCGGTTGGGATTCCCTCAACATGTGCTGACGGATAACGGATCTCCATACCGAAACCTGTTAATGGGTGAGATCGTTAAGATCTTGAGGAACCAGCACATCTACATAAAGCCTTATAATCCAGCCGGAAGTGGGCTAGTAGAACGTGTCAACGAAAACCTCAACATGATGTTAAGTAAACTGGGACAAGTGAAACCTGAAGATTGGGATCTCTGTATTCCTGAAGCTTTATTTGCCTACAGGGAAGACCCAAATACTTCCACAGGATTTCCCCCAGCGACTCTTTTATTCGGCAGACCTATTAAGGGGCCGCTTGAAGCCTTACTTCAGTCGCTGACAGACCAGAAGGCGGATGAGACAGTTGTCTCAGCCAGTAAATATGTGTCGAATTTAAAGGAAAGGTTAAAGCTAGGATGGGATCTAGCAATGACTAACTTTAAGCGAGCACACGCAAAGCACGCTAACCGATACAGGAAAGTCGCGAAAGAAAGAGAATTGGAAGCAGGAGAGAAAGTTTTGGTGTTACTCCACACCGGGAACAACAAACTACGTATCGGATGGCAAGGGCCGTTTACCGTCCTTAAAAATATTTCAAAGGCTAACTACCAGATCTCAATTAAAGGAAAGGAGAAGGTCTTCCATGTAAACCTGTTAAAGAAATACTTGGAAAGACCAGTACCAACCTCTGAACATCTCCTGGCTTCCCCGAAACTGACGAAGAGGACGATAGTGGCAGGGAATTTCCACTGCACACACACGAAATCTTTCAACGAGGACAAAAGCGGCGTCCCTCTTTCAAGCGCACAAGGAAGACATTCCAGAGAAAGAAAACTTTGGGAGCAGACATGAATAAGAATTGGACAGAGACGGAGGGGGAAGATGAGAGTGTAGACAACAGGCACCCTTAAGCTACTGATATCTGAAATTTATTTCCATAAAATAGACATCGAATGGTTCCATATCTTAAAGGGGGGACGTCTGTGGCAGAGATATTATGATTAATAAATTTCAGATATTTATTCTTTATTCTGCACTTGTCTTTTACCTTTCTTTCGCTCTGTTTACCTTTCTTTTTTTGCATACGCTCGAGTTTTAAGATATACTCTCCCATTCATACCTTTGTCTTTTCCTTTCTAATTTAGCAATGCAGTTTATGGCTGTTAGCTAAGACCCTTTGATGTGATCGAATCGTGTTAATTCGCTTCTCGACATGGGATAATAGGAAGAATATCGGCTATCACTTTTCTCAGATCGGCTCGCCTATAAGTTAATTATTCTCGGTGAGAGATTTGAGATGAAAGACATTGATCGCTGAGAAAGGCCATATGAAGCAGAACGTGTAAAACGCACACTGTGAGTTTTATTGCCGAGGTCTGATCAGATCGAGAGACTGTACTGTAGGTGTTAAGTCTGGTTTCGGTCCTGGGTGAGATATCTCTCTGATTTGTAGAATGAGTAAGGAAATATGTAAATCTGGACGGAGGTGCTAACATCTGGAATATTCTGGCTCGGGAAATGGCGTAGCATTCTTTGTCAGTTTCAGATATTTATACCCCTGAATCTTAGACTCAGTCTCCAGTATTCATTCAGACTCCGCAGTTTCTCTAGACACATTCTAGCTGCGTTTCTAGAAATTACTTTATTAAGTAAAGTTCTCAGTTTGCGTTGGAGAAAATAGTCTTAGTAGTCCTGTGTGAGGTAAATAGATTTCACTAGTTTTATCGTCTATTATATTTCACTAGTTTCTTTGGTGCAGAGTGATTAAATAGAAAGTCAGTTATATTTCTCTAGTTATTGTTTTACAGTGGATAGCAAAAAAATTATATTTATATCTAAACTCATACAGCTATAAATAAATTAAAGTTAATTATTTCTAATTCCTGATGATTGATTTTGTAATGACTAGAATTTATTTCACGGAAGTTTAAAACAATGAGACAAGCGCTAAGCTTATAGTCTCTAACTTAAAGTTAATAACCGAAGTGAATATTATGTTTTACGCGAGGGTAGGATAGGATGTGTATAATATTATGTTTAAGTATTCTGTATGTTTCTTTTTCTTTATACAGTATTCTGGGTAAAGCCCAACATCTACCAGCGGTTTCAGTATATGAGAAGAACCTAGAAGAAACATTTTTTGTAATTTAAATAAGTGAGTTTCCAAGTTACAGCCTGTCTGGCATTGTGTTTGCATCCAGAAAAAGACAGAGTACTCATCTCACGAACTTTAATACTAAATGCAATAACTGGGCCTATCGAGCCAGATTATAATTCTTCCCAACAATCTAATTGTACATTCAGCCCCTGTGGCGAGAAAAATTACAAACAGTAACATTTCCGACGTTTTGTTTGACTAATTGTGGTGTGACCAAGAATTTTACATTTGAGAAAAGTTACCAACTTGTCATTTTCCTAAGTAGTGGAAACCTCGTGATTCTGACACTGTGAGCCCATTTAAACTTTCTTACCCAAACTGATTCAAGTGACCTTAACAGTAATCTAAAAATATAATTGTGAAGTGAATGCTCTCCGGAACATTGGAAGAAACCTGTATCTGCAGAGCTGGGATTCTCTTTATCAAAAGAATACATATTCACTGTAGAGAAGTGTCCTGAAGTTTGCGCCAGACGGCGAGAAACACCACGTGTGTAGGTAAGAAATTATGTCAGGGCCCCTGCTGAATGAACAGAGAGAAAGCAGAACGAGTGATTCTTTTCATTTTGTATATTCATGCATCCACTTTGAAATTCTTTATGCAATTTTTGTTGCAAATGCTGATTTCCTCTTAGGACAGATTAATATATCAACTCTGTTCTTAACTATAGAGGGAAATCCTAGACCACAGTGTATAAATCTGTGACTCTTTGGGGCTATCACTTTTCTTCTAACGGGATCGTGGGCTAAACAGAGGGGGACAGGATTACACCTGTGGGTCTATTTTTCTTTTAGTAATTCATTAACCTATGTGTATTTATATGTGCTTGATAAGCGAATTTATTTGTTGTGGACAATTTTCTTTATGTTAATAAAATTTACATAAACTTTATTCAAGTGTGTCGGTCAGCTCGTTCCAAAATCTATATTCCATTGTTATAGTTTTTTCTAGATCTCACTCGTGAAAATCTTTACATTACCTCTCACTGAGCTATCACCTGTTCTATTTCTATTCAGAAGGGACCAATCTATGTCTTAATTCACCTATCGAAAATCTACGACACTGCCTATGCATTCTTTGGAACATGGGGTGTCCTTCGAGTCTCTTAAATTTTTCGGCTTATTGTAGGACTCTGCTGTCTTGTCTATCCTCCATTGACTGTAGCCCTAGAATGTTTTCTATATGGTTGATTTTTGTGGACTTTAGGGCCCCTGTTATAATATGTGCTGCTCGGTTTCGGAGTCAGTTTACTCTGTCAAAATTTGACTTTGCTGCCGTCGACCAAGCTGTGATGCCGTATTCCATAGCAGGTCTGACTCTGCCTGTGTACAGCTTTTGAGGATATTCTCATCTGCACCCCAACTTTTTCATGACGGCCATGCAAAGTTTTGCCCTTAGCTGTATTTTGGTTATCTGTGATTTCCACATAATTCGGCAGTCTAGTGTGATTCCTAAGTATGTTGGTGTTTCATCTTCTCGTACTTGCCTGCCCATTTAGTTGTAGCTTTGCTTGCTGTGGTTTATTTGACAAGGTAAAAATAGTGTATGTTGCTGACATTTTGATTTTTGTAGTTTTCTTTATTCATTTACTGAGATAAGTCATTTTAAAACTGCCACAGACAATTAAACTATACTGGCTAGCCAATGATTAAAATAAAGATTTCTGAAACTTTTATCCAAAAAACAGACAGAGACAGCAACATTTTGTGTTTTCCATAAAGTGAACCAGTAATTTAAATATATTTTCTTAGCAACTATAAAGGGACATATGGCCGGAGAGAACCAAAGAGCAAGAGTACATATTGCCGGAGAGAACCAGAGAGCAATGATACATATTGCTGGAGAGAACCAGAGAGCTATGATACATATGGCCGGAGAGAACCAGAGAGCAATGATACATATTGCCGGAGAGAACCAGAGAGCAACAATATATATTGCTGGAGAGAACCCCTACTTGCAAAATGCATAATAGACTTACCCTGCGTAGACACAATTTTCTTCCTGCCGCCCCTACCTGCAAATTTCAAAATAGACTAGCTGCGCAGGCAAATGTACGGAAGCCGGTGTGGTCATTGAATTTCAGAATGGGTGATAAAAGACACAAGAACCTGGTGAATTCCATTTCAGACTTTGTTCAACTATTATTCTCAAAGTGGCTATCTGGTCTGTACAGGATCTGTTTTGTCGAAAACCTGCTTGTTCATCTCTCAGTTTCTTGTCTATGAACTCTTTTAATCTCTCAAGGATAATCCTATTCAATACTTTTCCTGGCACTGATAGTAACATTATTCCTCTATAATTTGTGCACTCTTGTAAATTTCCTTTCTTAGGCAGATATCCTTCCTTCCATTCTGCTGGTATCTCTTCCTTTTCCCAGACTTTACCAAGTAATTTATATAACATCTCTGTAGCCGTGTTGATATCTGCTTTGATGGCCTCTGCTGGAATGCCATCTGGTCCAGACGCTTTTCCATCTCTTAGAAGCTTCATGGCTTTCTTTATTTCTTCCTTCGTTGGTCTTTCACCATTAATTTGTAGCTCTTCTTCTGCTGGCTGGATGTCCAGGGGGTTTTGTGGAGCTGGTCTATTGAGAAGGTCCTCAAAATATTCTGTCCACCTCTTCATTTGCTCTTGTATATTGCTGAGCAGTTTTCCATTCTTGTCTTTTATGAGGCAACTTGTTTGCTTGTATTTCCCTGTCAGCTTCTTTGTGCTGTTATACAGTTCTCTCATATTTCCTTTGGCTGCAGCATCTTCTGCCTCTCTTGCCAACTCCTCAATATACTTCCTCTTGTCTCTTTTGATACTTCTTTTAACTTCTTTGTTTGCTTCTGTGTACACTTCTTGAGCCTTGGCTTTGGAACTTCTGGTTTTGCTTGTGTTTAAACCTGCTCTCTTGTTTTTTCTGTCTTATCTTATTGATGGTTTCTGTTGTTATCCATGATTTTTGTTGTCGTTCCCCTTTCCTCAGTATTTCTTCACATGTCTCACTCCATACCATTCGTATAACGAATCAAATATCAATTTTTAGAACATTTCAGTGGTGGAGTAAAATGCAGAAAAGATAAAAACCGAGAATAATTATAAAACGCTGATTTCGAAATACTTTAATTGTTTATTTAAACTATTTGATTGAAACGCAGATAAAGTCAGCTTAGACCTTAAAAATATATAAAAAATGGGAAATGCAATAATTAAACTAAACAGGTTCATTTAAACACTGGTTTTACCACAAATCTAAAAATAGCTAGCTTTCTGAAGAAAGTGACGAGGACTGAAGGAAGACTATACTGAATGGGAAGATGCAAGAAAAAAGGTCATGGACATCTGACTGGGACAAATGAAATAGAAATGACCAGTGTCACTACCACAAGATCTTTGTCAGTGACAAACATACTACAACAGATGAGTCTAGAAGTGAAAATGTAACTGCATTAAAAAATGATGTCAATATTACAAACAATAATGCATGCCATTGCTACACTTCTTTAGTTCCATGCTCTTTCAGTTGACCCCACTTCTAGCCAACAAGGTCACATGTTTTTTATTTTGTCTGTGGTGGGAAATATCAGCTGATTTCGTTCTCAAAATGAGCAAATTTGAAATCAATGTCAGCCCATTCCTGTAACTCATAGCACCAAATTAATTTTGTACAAAATGACATTGTGTTGAGTACTATCTCTGTGTAGATTTTCATTACTTTGTAATAATAATTTAACTCTGTAACAGGCATTAGGAAACATCATCATACTATCCCTTAATTTGTGACAGAGGTCAATGTGTTTTTTTTTTATTAATTATCTGAAAATCTGTACTGCGATCCAGTTTAAAATTACCAAAAAAATTCAAGGAGAAGTTATAGATTATCTCCACCTGATTTGACCTAAGAGGATCTTTTCGTTAATGTAGCGTAGTCAAATTTATGAGCCAATCATAAAAAAAACCAAAAAGATGTCATACAACTCCAGAGAAAACCAGTTACCCGATATCAGTAATTACAGTGGTATTTTTATTGTTTCATACAAGTACAATGTACTGGGACTGTTGTACTGGGACTGTTGTACTGGGACTGTTGTACTGGGACTGTTGTACTGGGACTGTCGTTACTTGTTTAGGTAGATAGAATATTGCTTAGTCATCAGATTTCAGAATTTTTAGTCTTGCTCACACTCTCTCTCTCTCTCTCTATTATTCTCTTTACCTACTGATCATTAATTGTATGTAGGTCATGAACTTGTTTCAAAACAAATAATATGGAATACCATTATTGAACTCATTCACACTGTAAGCATGTAAGTCACAATCAATTCGGTATTGATAGTTTAATTAGGTTCACAAACTATTAATTTCAATGTTTGTATGAAAAACAATGCTATCACACTGTTGAACACTGAAGAAAGCAAATGTAGACATGCAATGCAGAAATCTATCAAGAAGTTCAGAACAGCAGGATATATTAGAATAAAACTCCACTAATTGGATCTTAACTCAAAATTGCATTCAAATGAGCCTGCACAGACAGCATTTACACATTAAACAATTTCCAAGATTTAAAGGCAGGCAGTATTTTAAACATACTGTTTATACTCGAGTATAAGTCGATACATTTTTTTCATGTTTTGGACGCATAAAAATGTAATCCCCGACTTATATTCGAGTTAAAAAAAAAAAAAAAAAAAGGTTTATGAAACCGATCAGTTTTGCCCCCCTTCCCTGACCTTACCGCCGCACACTAGTATCCTTCAGATATAAACTTGCGGTAAAAAATTTCAACTGGAGTACGCCTTGTTGACCAGCCTCCTTTGTTTGATTTATCAGCAATACCATTACTTCTTTCACTAGATTCACTTTCATCAGTGTCAGAGTCTAAATCAGGCCCTTATTCAATATCCACATCTGATTCCACTTCACGGTTAGCATCCTCATCACAAAACAAGTCACTTCTCAGATCCCAAAGCAAATATTCAACTACCCAGAAAGACTTTGGCTTTAAAAAAATTATGAAAAATCATAATATTGATCGCTTCTAAATTAAAATTCAGAAAAATGTAAGCATTTTAATGTAACAGAAATCTATTTTTAACTCGGGTTACGCTAAATACTGAGATCTCGATGTTACATAGCCACGACCAACAACAGTAATCAGACTTTCTGGGCAAATGAACAAACTTTATTTTCAAAGGGTTGAGAATTGGGCATGCAGGCCCATCTGACATTGCTTTCTCTCATCTTTTATACTTACTTAGTCGTTCCCCTTCTACTGTGAGGTGTAGAGGTTTGGAAGAGACTATCCTATCAGCTGTCTTCCTCCTGGCCTGGTTCCATTCTAGTCCTCAGTCCTTCAAAGATTGTCAAATGTTGTCCTCCCAGCGGACTCTGGGTCGTCCTGGGGGTCTGGATCCCTGGCTCTTTATTTCCCATGCTTGTCATGGTAGCCGATCTTCTCCCATTCTGCAGACATGGCCAAACCATCTTAGTTGGGACTGTTCTACCTGGGTCTGCAGGGGGTGGGATTTTAGGCCTTGACGTATCGTCTGGTTGCGGACCATGTCTCTTATTGTTACTTCAACCACCTTCCTCAGATACCTCATTTCTGAGGTTTGGATATGGCTTTTATGGGTTGTAGTCATTGCCCATGACTCGCATCCATATGTCAAGACTGGGACATAGGTGGAGCGGTATACAGCCATCTTCGTTTTCTTACCAACCTCTCTCTTGCTGAGGAATCCTCAATTTATGGCCTGAAAAAGTCTCCCAACTGCTGCTTTTCGAGTGGCCAACTCTTCTTTGATGCCTCCCTTTCGGTTTATAATAGCTCCGAGATATTTAAAGTGATCGACCTGCTCCAGGACCTGTTCTCCCAGCTTAATCTGATGTCTTCTTTCTTCTCGTGATATCACCATGGATTTTGTTTTAGAGCTGCTTATGACCATCCCTCTCTTCTCCAGCTCTTCCTTCCAGACTTGCAGGTTGGATTGGAGATGTGCCTCTGATTTAGCAATCAGGGCAACATCATCAGCAAATGCCAGCTCTGAAATATAGACCTGTCTCATCTTCCAGTACCCCACTGAATACTTTCTTGTTCTCTCCTTACATGCCTTGATGACATCGTCCATAAGGAGTATGAAAAGATAAGGTGACAGGATATCACCTTGTCTTACACCAGTGGTGGTCCTGAACTCTTCTGACTTATGGTTTGCTGTCCTCACATAATTTCTGCAAGACTTGTAGAAGCTCTGTATAGCTTGAATCAGAGGTGCTGGAATATTCTTCCTTGCCAAACAGTCCCAAAGTTTGCTCCAGGGGACCCTGTCAAATGCCTTTTCCAGATCTATGAAACAAAGATGGATCTCACTCTTATACTCAAGGGCCTTTTCACTCAGCTGTCTGAGTGTGAAGATTAGGTCTTGAGTACTTCGGTTTGCTCGGAATCCGCACTGGACCTCATCCAATTGTGGCTCAGCTAGGCGTAGGAGTCTCTGCTCTAGGATTCTAGAGTAGATTTTACCAGGGACACTGAGAAGGGATATGCCTCAATGGTTTCCACATTGTCGATTGTCACCCTTTTAAAAATTGGTGTTATGATGGCAATCTCCCAATCCTTTGGTATGGTCTTGTTGCACCATGCTGCCTGTAGGACCTTTAAGAGTAATAGGTCGCCTGATGCTCCCATGAACTTAACCATTTCTGGTGTTATACCATCATGCCCTGCTGCTTTGCCCATCTTGATTTTCTCCAGTGCTGCCTTCAGTTCTTCCATCTTTATGTCATCTTCACCATCATTGGTTTTCTCTTCTGTGCTAGTGGTTATCATTTCTGATGCTTCACCATGCTCACCATCAAGGAGTTCTGAGAAATATTCTTTCCATCTTTCCATTACTTCCTTCGGGGCAGTAAGCAATTTGCCTTGCTTGTCCTTTATAAATTTGAGAGGGCATTGTTTTTCCTTCATGTTCTTTAGGGTCTTATAGAACAATTTCTGGTTTTCTTGCGCATCTTTTTCTAGCTTTTCTCCAAATTTTTCCCAGGACTTCTGTTTTGCTGCTTGCACCTTGTTCTTTGCTTCTGTTCTGAGTATCACATATTCTCTATATTTCTCCATTTGTCCTGCTGTGTTTTTAGCTCCTAAGTATTGTTTCCATGCCATTTTCTTCTTTCTTATTTTCTCTTTGACTTCCTCTGTCCACCAAGGTGTCCTCTTTCTCTTGTTCCCAAGTCGGACTTCACCACATGCTTCTGCAGCAGCTGTCTTTATGATGTCCTTGAATTTAAGCCATGGGATTTCTTGGTTTCTTGCGAGATGCTGGGCAGTTCCTAGGCTGAGCAACTCTTTCAGTTGTTCTTTTGATTGTAAGCAGGTAGTGATCACTTCCAATCTCTGGCCCCCTCCAGACTCTAGCATCCCTGACATATTTGAATGAGCTCCTCCTAACAATGGCATAGTCGATCACAGACTTCTCATTCTTTGTTGGTTCACACCTAGTATATGCATGTATGCGCTTATGGGGGAACTTTGTGTTGGTAATGATCAGATTCTGCTCACTGCAGAATCTAAGGAGTCGCTTTCCATTGACATTGAGAGTATCTTCTCCATATCTTCCGATAACTCCACCCCATCTAACATAGTCATTTCCAACTCTGGCATTGAAATCTCTGAGCATGATAATTTCATCTAGGCAGTCATCCACTGTCCTTTGAAGCAGCTCAAAGAATTCCTCCTTGACCTCTGCTCTCTCATCCTCATTTGGCCCATACACTATGACCAGGTTGACTATGGTTTCTCCTTCTTTTAGTTTTACAACCATAATGCGCTCCGAGACAAAGTTCCATCCCTTGATACTATCTTTCTGGTTTTTGGCCACAATGCAACCCATGCCCCCTTTAGCTCTTTCAGATGTGGGTACACCACTATAGAGCAGCATGTTGCCATTGAGATCCATGACTCCTTGTCCCTTTTTCTTTGTTTCCATAATAGCCAGGATTTCTAGTTTTGCTTTCCTCATCTCTTCCACCAACTCCTCTTCTTTCCCATTTATACTTCTTGTGTTCCAAGTTCCATAAGTCGTAGTCCGTTCCAGTTCGTCGCCTTTAGAATCAGTCCGGTTTTCTCTCTTGTATTTCATGTAATCATGTTTTAAAGCAAACAGGTGATTGGCCTGTTGTCCCTTTGCATGGTGGAGGGGCTGCCTCCTTATGGCCTCCATGCAGGCCGCCCTCCTCCTTTTTCAGCCGGGCTTGGGACCGGCCTAGGCGGAGTTGAGTTCTCATCTTTTATACTGAATTCAATTATTCTCACATGCATTTTACATATTAATGGGGTGATTTCATGTGCTTTAAATGAGAAAGCGTTAAGCTGAAAGTGAAAAAAAATCTTTAGAAAGCCAAGGAAGTTCTAATGCAATGCAGAAATTTGGAATCGACGAAAAACTCATTCAACTTATAACCGAGTGTTTCATTTTAGATAATTTTTAAGTGCTAAAGTCTAGGGGTCGACTTACAGTCAGATCGACTTATACTCGAATAAATATATGGTAAGTACAAATAACAACTCATTGGCTGGACATTTGTCAACCTTTAATGTTCAAATGCCTCGTAGGAAAAAATAATGCATGAATGAAAGAATATATGACAGAAATATTGTGGTAATCTTCAGACTCTGCATGGACCACAACACCCTGGGATATCATCTATTCAACAAGCTAAAGAGAGGAACTACAGATAAGTAACTGTAGCATAGATAAATAAAAAAGGGAAACCCAAGGCCTGTAAACTATAAATAAATAATACACATATAAAGTTATGTTTAAGGCTTTCGTGAGAAATAAAGAAGTAGAAAACTAGACAACAGAAAAACAACATAAGTGTCAGACTTACCGGAGAACTGAACTCAGGCCCTTCTGAATGGCATCAGCACCCAGCTACAGAAGCGAATCGCACTATCCTCCATGCCAACTAGGCGCCACATAAATAATAGGCACAGATAAAATGACTGCTGAACATGTGCTTCAAAGGTGCCCAACAAATGAGGAATAGAGAAAGTGCAAATGACCATCATCAGTACTATTACAGGAATAACTCTACAGAGATATCAATAGCCTCAAGATGATCACTGCTTTATTTAAACATATTCAAGATGACGTCTGACGGTGAACGAACGAACGAACTTTATTTTCAAAGGGTTAAGAATTGGGCACGCAGGCCCGTCTGACATTCTGCCCTTCCTCTCTCTCTCATCATGTATACTGTATCCTTTCATCCTCACATTTACTTTAAGCATTATTAAGGCATTTATCATTATAAAAGTAACATAACATCAAACATTTGCAATAATCATCATAATTAAAGTATGTTTTTAAAATAAATAAAGATAGATAGATAGATAGATAGATAGATAGATAGATAGATAGATAGATAGATAGATAGATAGACAGATAGATAGATAAATAGATAAATAGATAGACAGATAGATAGATAGATAGATAGATAGATAGATAGATAGATAGATAGATAGATAGATAGATAGATAGATAGATAGATAGATAGATAGATAGATAGATAGATAGATAGATAGATAGATAGATAGAGAACGAAGAAGAGATGCCTCGCAGAAAAACAGTTATGCGTGAATGATAGAGTACATGACAGAAATATTGTGGCAAGGGCAGTGTTTTCATGTATACAATATTGTATGCATTGTCACAGTATAATAATTACACTTTTATGACATTGTTCTCTTATTGGCTCACATACAACTCAAGAGGTCACACAATTAAGACACGAAGGCGTACTGACAATCTACCTTTTTAATAATCACGATGCTACTCAAACAACTTCAATAAGAACAGTAAAAACCATATGACTGGCTCAACACAAAACTAACCCCTGAAACACCCAGACAACCTACTTACACACATAAAGTAGATCAACGCAGCATTCCACCTACATGATACTTGCAGGCCTACTACAAACAGCGAGCTCAGAACTCATACCAACTTGCCATTAGACTATACAAACAACAACAGAACATCACAGTCTATAAACAAACAACGCTGGCACAACGCTCGACGAAGACAACTGGAAAACAACTGTCTATACACAGTGTGCCGGCTCTACGCATTGACTGGCCCAGCTCCTGCCATCCCAAGAAACTAGTAATCTAAGTGGCAAGCATAAGGTAAATGAACTAAGAAAACTAAACGGCTCATATTATAAGAGCAAATACGGCTCTTATAGCCTGGCCTAAACTGACATATCTTTTCTTCTAAGGCCTAATTCCTGATCAGGGACGGGGATCCATTCATACTCTTCGTGCACAGCATCCGAACTACAAGATTATTTCTATGCAGTTCAGCCAGAGATCAAGGTCCCAAGGAAAGGATGAATATTTTAACAATGGCGTACAGCTGAGCGAAGGGCACAATGCAAAGTGATTTTAAAATATGGCATACTAACATGCCCTTGACTATCAAGTTTAGGGAGGTTCGCGCAAAGTAAAACAAGAATGTTAATAATGCCGACATAGGAATGCATCAATATTATATTTAAATTAAATTTTATTTTTATATCATGTACTGATTTGGTTAAATACAAATCTAAATATATATATATATATATATAATATATTATATAGTATATATTATAAAAAAAAAAAAAAAAGAAATTAATAAAATATAGTAAATAATAAAAAATAGAAGATTATTTTATAATAATTAATAGTATATAGATAGTCACACCGCACCATCCCGCACCGGCTGACCCCACCCACACGACCGCCTACGCGTCCAACCGTCCCAGCACACCACTATAATCTCCAAAATAACCCCCGCATCACAAACATATATAATCAAGGGGCGGTTTCCAGGTATTTGTATATATCATCAAGGCATTTCAAGTGTTGGTCCTACAGTAAAAAAAGAATGTCAGAGGTGGTATAGAATAAGTGGATCACCGACCGTAGTGCAACCTGGGAGGTGAGACCAGTAGCATTTTGTGAACTGTTGGTGTGAGGTATGGTGTCTAGGTTTAGTGGTCAGTGACCGAATGCCCCTATCCTCCCCGCTCCCTTATACGCCTGTTCCCCCATCCTCGCCTGACCAGGGAACCCTTCACATTGGTGCGACGCCCACACCCCTGACGTAACCCGCTACCCCGCAAATCCCAGCCCCGCTTGGTACGACCCATACCCCTCCCCGCCCCCGGACCCTATACACCACTCCCAGCTTCCCCTTTCCGGCGTCTCTTCTCCCGTTGTCGTGGGTAAGCCCCGACGGCGCAAGCCGTCGTCCGCGCGCCGTTCCCGCTGGCCAGCAGACCCCACCCGTGGATTAAAACCTGATGCACTCCCCTATCAAATAGCCCCTGGGCAAAGCACGGCAACTGGTTAGGAACCTCCCATACCAAAAGCCAGGACCCGGAGGGGACGAGTTCCGAGCCATGCGGCAGTAATGATCCCGCTACAACGCAACGAGTCACACCGCGTAAACCCCATGGCACACCGCCAAACCTGTCCACTGCGTCCTCCGCATGGACGTAGGGGCCAACTGTTGGTAGTCTGGTACTAT